>NIVC01001862.1:62500-228287 GCA_002269645.1 Macrostomum lignano | reverse complement strand
TACCATTAGGGGCGACGTTGTTATTGGCATATTCGTGGAGTGGGGGGCGGCGCCAGCAGCGGTGATATACGCGCCCCACAATGGCACGACCGAGATAGCACCCTAAATCACATGCCCGAGATAGCAACCCAATGCACATGATCGAGGTAGCACCCCTCAATACGTGCCCGAGATAGCATCCCGAGATAGCATGCCCGAGATAGCATGCCCGAGATAGCATGCCCGAGATAGCATGCCCGAGATAGCATGCCCGAGATAGCATGCCCGAGATAGCATGCCCGAGATAGCATGCCCGAGATAGCATGCCCGAGATAGCATGCCCGAGATAGCATGCCCGAGATAGCATGCCGAGATAGCATGCCCGAGATAGCATGCCCGAGATAGCATGCCCGAGATAGCATGCCCGAGATAGCATGCCCGAGATAGCATGCCCGAGATAGCATGCCCGAGATAGCATGCCCGAGATAGCAGTCCTCAATGGCAAGCCAGAGATATGCACCCTGCTATGACTTCGCCCTCGCCCCTCGCTGTCAACACTCCGCTGAACCCAAAGATGATCCCTAATAAAAATCCTTGACGACTTGAAGTCTGATCCGCATGAATTACAATTCCGGGCCTTAACTCTTTCAGCCGGCACAACCCGACCAGGCCTGCATAGTTGACTACTCATACTTGCTGGCGATTGCTAGGAAAAATTGCTCCCAGTTCTACCTGGCCGATGAGCTATTAACACGGCCACTTTGGCTTACATGTTTCAGGAGGATGCCTACTTTGCCGATTTGTTTAATTTTCAGTAAGTTTCGCTTGGTTTAATTCAGTGATCACTTCAAATTGATAAATTCATTTCTAAGATGAAGGTCTTAAGTTTAATATAACACTAAAATTGACTATTGTCTCAACTTCTGAACTTAATAATAGCAAATGAAGCAACTAGGTGTTTTATCAAAATTGCACCCACACTGGAGTTCCAGTCGAAGTTCAGCTGTTCCCATCTCTGTAGTGTATGTTTTCTGGACAGATTTGTGAATGCAACTCGAACAAAACACATTCTTGCTTCATTCGGAATTCGGAAGTCCAGAAGGTGAAATATTGGAAATTCTGTGCTAAAACAACTGATAAATTCCTAACTCGCTGATGAATTTGCAGTGAACTTTGCACTATTTGCGAGTGCAACGTCCTTGCTTTACTTGCCTCTGTATTAAATTCAATAGTAATTTGTTAATTCGTCAACGCACAGCATGCAGAAGCTGCATGAGAGCGGCCAGATACAGCGCTGGTTCGATAAGTACTGGTCCAGCGACAACACCTGCAGCGTTGGCGCATCAACCGAGGCGGCATCCATCAACCTGGAAGGCGCTGGCGGGTGCTTCATCACTAGCCTGATTTTGTACGTTGTGGGACTGCTAATCCTGCTGGTGGAACTGGCCTGGACTAAGCTAGCCAAGAGACAGCACTTGACTGTGTGATCTACTAATCAGATTGAAATCGACCTATCGATTGGTTACAATTTTTCACCGCGTTGTCTAAAGGCACCAGTAGTCATTAGAAGCACAACTAAATGCACCAAGATATCCTCACTAAGTACTTGCTGTTTTCCCTAATTCAAAGGCTGTAGGTGACAAAAATGCAAGAACGACGCTCGGATTAAATATAATTCCAGCGATTTTAAAAGTCCAATCACCAAGGCAACACGAACAACAACAACAAAATTAAATAAGCAAAACTAGTGTCACAGGGCGCGCTTCTGGACTTGGTCGCCAACGCAGGCCCACCGAAGCCGGAGGGACCGCCGTCGGCAGAAGGCAGTCGACGACGAAACCGCCAGTGCACGCCTGTCCTCACCGATAAGGAGCCTGCCGAGTCAGCGCGACTCGAAGAACCTAACAATCAGTTCTTTAATTAATCGTGTGGATGCTAAAATGCAGTTGACTGTTTAGGCCCTCTTGAAAGTATAAATTCGGTAAATGACAGGAAAAACTGTGACTAGGAAATAGTTCTTGTTTTAATTAGTGTCGAAAATTATCTAAGGTCCTAGGTGTCAGATCCTGCTGTACTGAATAATTTCATCATTAATTTAAACAAGCACATCCACCTCTATAATTATTAAATATTTGCGAGCACGTAGTTGTACTACAAAAAAATAATTATTACAGCTGCTGCTGTCAACATTCTTTATGTTCTTTATTATTCAATTTCTGTTTCTGTTTTACTAATGACACATAAATGCGTTAGAAAAATGACTGCCTGTAGCATATTTTTAAAAGCAAACCTATAGCACCGTTCACAGAAAATATCGAGAAGAGAACACACTTGGCAAGAACTCGAAGACACTAATAAAAGAGTCAATAAAAGCGCTGGTTTTAGGGGACGATGTCGCCGAAGGCGTTTCTGCAAGGTGTCCAATCAGCACTCATTCTAATTTATTGGTATTATTTTATCCTTACCCAATGAAACAAAAATGGATTGCCAAGATAGCAAGTCACACAGAAGTGTCCGAGTCAAATAAAAAACAAACAAAGTCCCAAAGTAAAAGTATCACGTTGAAATCCAGTCACAAGTTCGACTCTGAATCCTAGCTGTGAATAAGGTAAGTCAAGGTACAAAAATGTAAAAGAAATGAATTTATTGCCGTAATTTTGGGTACTCCCTATTGCTCGACGAGCTTCTTAAAATTTGACGCTTCTCAATAAAATACCTATAAAGATAAAAGAGCTCTGAGAGTTAGTGATTTTTGTGGAAATCTTTTTCTAAGACATCATTAAAACAAAGCTGAAAGAACCAGATAATGATTGAATCACATATGACAAGCCCTTTGAAGACTTTGATTTACCAAACTTTAAAGCAACCAATAGCTCTATCGCAAGACGGAAGCTGTATCCTTGAAAAAACGAGAATATGCTCCATTCAAACAAATATTGATCTTTAAAAAAGACGTAATGACATAGCAAAAGACAAAGGCAAAAAGCAAAACAGCCTATGTTAAACAACATACTGGGAAGCATTCCTAGAAATTGTTCTTAGAGCCTAAGTAGTACCATTGCAGTTATGATTTCACCGATTCGACCGGAAAAACCATTTCCAAAGAGTAATTATTCATTGATTCACTGTCTTCCTTATTGAAATATATTTCAGCCACGCGTTTATATAAACCCTAACCAGGGTCCGCCATTGGCTGCAAAAAATCCTTTCTACAAGCGAAAAAGAGCAGATAAAATAATTGCTTTTTTCGACAGTAAAAACTATCAGAGCTTACACGCATTTAAATGACACAATGAAAAGTTAAAAGAGCGTAAAAAGACTTAAAATCACTAAAACAAGCTACAACCAGAAGAGCAATACGTCTGAAACACTTATGGCGGCCATCTTTTTTATGTGCATATATCTCCTACTAAGCTGCACATCCGGCCTGGACTTCAAGATAGGCGTGATCACGGAGGCCGGAAGCTTGAACGGCTCGCTCATCGACATCGCCTTCGCCAGACGGGTCAACTACAACTGGAGAGTGCTGCAGGGCCACACACTCTCATATGTGCATGTCAATGTGAGCTCGTGCAGCTCACACCAGGCTGTCAGGACTGGTGAGTTGAAGCATTTGCTACGCGACTCAATCGCTGCTCTGCTCAACCTGCTCAATCAATGCACACAATTGAAGCATGAATTGCACGAATGCAAGTGTGAGTGCGAGCTGTGAAACTGTGCATGTGTCTGTGTGTCTCGCTCCGCAGTGTGCTCGGAAAGCGGCCTGTCAGGTCTGATTGGCGTCGGCAGCTGCTCTCTGCTGGATGAAGTGAGCTCACTGAGCAAGTCTCTGCAGCTGCCGCTGATCGCCCTGCCGACTGGACTGTGCGACTCTGCTCGGCTGAGCAAAGGTAACTGAGATCGATTTCTGACATCTTGCCACCATTTCTATCTGTATTCGGTTTCGACATGAAATCACGCGGAATTGCAGACATGACCATCGTGGGCAGCCACAGCTCAGACAACATCGTCGCTGCAGCCGCCACCGTCCTTACGTCAGATTCCATAGTTAGCAGTGTGGCAGTTTTCTTCGATAATCTGCAAAGTGAGTGCTGTGAATAAAGTAAAATCCTAGAGAGCTCCAATATTTTCAGTATATTTACGGATGTTTCTTCTATCAAAGTTCAAAAAGTCAGACATAACTAAAGTCTATACTTGATCACTGTAGGCACAACAGTGCTGCAGAGCCTGCAGTCCAGCCTCTCCTCTGCCGGTGTGAGCAGTCTCACATTCCGAGTGGACGACACTGTCAACGCTTCTGTTACTCCTGACCTGGTGCACCACCTCAAGCGGCTGGTCAAGAAGAAAGTGTTCAAGCTGCTGCTGCTCGCCTCTCCTCGCAATGCTCTCAGTGTGCTCAGGCTCGCCAGGGAAGCTGCAGTGATGCAGCAGAACTACTTCTGGCTTGTGCTCGACACCGGACTGTCCAAGGCCGATGTGCTCAGCGTGACGCCGACGAACGCGAACGTCGCTCTGCTGAGAGGCAGCGTGTTCACCGAGTGCACAGCAGCAGTGATGGATGTGCTTCCTCAGTGCCAGACGGACTGGCTTCGGGTGAGCGTTTCATGTGTGCTGCTTGATGGCTGCAGGGATTCATCATGCAGCACCGCACGTGTGCAATGCATGCCTCTGTCGCACTCGATCTCGCACTCGATCGTCGCATTCGCATTCGACAGACTCTGGACGCTCGCTTCGTAGACGCCGTAGAAGCCATGGCCAAGGCGCTCAATGACTCGCTGCTGGATCCGGGATTCTCTCCCGGCAACGCCTCGTGTGCGCCTCTGCGCCACTGGACATCGGGCTCGACTGTGCTCAACAGACTCATGAGTGTGAGTGAGCTCACTAGCTAGCTAGCATTGACAAGCATTATTAGTTTCGAGCTGGTCTCTCCCCAATCCCTACTCGATGTGCAGATCAGCGACTATGACACTCAGCGAGGCCTGATCTCGTTCAACAGCTTGACCAGACACTTCAGCTCGCAACGAGTCGAAGTGGTCGCGTCCTACAATGAGCTGTGGTCGTCTCCGGTCTCGATGCTGAGGTCGGCTCAGTTCGATGCATCGAGCGGAGCTCTGAGCAAGCAGTTTCGCTACAAGGGAGTCAGTTTGGCATTCCCCAACACCTTCATGGGGTTCAAGAATGCTACAATTGTTATTTGCACTCCTCAGGTAGCGTTGAACGAAGATATATAATGACTGGGTTGATAAAAAACAACAATTCTATAAATCATCAAACGTCTATAGTGAATTTTTATAACTTTTAGACTTCTCCAAAGACAGTCTTTATGGAGAAGTTTTTGAATAACACTGTTATTATATCAGGACTGACGCGAGACATTCTTGACATCTTGTCTTCAAGACTAGATTTTAAGTGAGTTTTCCACTGAACTTCAGAATTTAAATAATTATTTGTTCGATCAATTTTGATTGTTTTGTTTAAATGAAGGTTTATTACGAAAGACTCGGACGATGGAAATTGGGGCGCGCCGCAGGTGGGCTTGAGCTATTTTACTGGCTGTGTAGGAGAGCTTCAGAGAGGAGTGAGTTCGTTTCGCATTTGTGTTGTTTTGTGCTTGTGGAGAGCTTTGTGGAAACTTTGTGGTCAACAGTTATTATAAATGAAATATAATTGAATATTTGTTGAAACTTCAGATGGTTAACCTTTCTGCTGGACCATTTACAAAGACCGCCATCCGAGAGTCAGTGGTTGATTTTTCAACCCCTTTATTTCAAGAATCTAACGCCGTGCTGGTGGTAAAACCGGAGCCTCTTTCAAAAGCGTGGAACATTTTCATGCCATTCAGCTGGGATGTCTGGCTGGCCCTGGTCGGCTTTCTCGCGGTCTGCTCCATGGCAATGTGGCTATTAGCTTATTTCTGTCCATTCTCTGCCTACAACTTGGGCATGCAGTATGCAGTTGCTGACGAGCTCTGGTTGCAAGAGTACATCTGGAGCGCCATTGGAAGCTTTCTACAGCAAGGTCAGGACTTCTACCCATTTGCAATGTCGCCAAGAACTGTTATGTCTTTCTGGTGGATGTTCACCGTGATCATCTATGGAGCATACACCGGTAGGTCTTTTAAAAAACTTCGGGCGTTTTTGGCGGTTTTGAGAATTATTTTGTTGATTCGATCGGTTAAAATTCGGGATCCTATTCTTTCTAGAGTGATGAAAGCTGGGGCGGTATTGAATTTTTAAGGATCAATAGTCAAAAAGCAGTACAATAAATTTTCACAGGCGATCTAACTGCTCACCTTACGGTTACTGTTACTGACTATCCAATCAAGACACTGGCAGATCTAGCGTCACAGAGCCAGATAAAACCAGTAGTGAACGATGGAACCAATCTGTACACCCTGCTCACTGAGGCGCAGTCTGGTGTGTACACACAGATTGCGGACCAAATGCTTGTCATAGCATCCAACGCCGATTGTCCAAAGAAGGTCTGTTTCACAATATTCTAGATTAAATTTTTGTTTTTTTGATTTAACTTCATTTGAACAATCGGAAATATTTTTAGCCGCCAGTAAAGAGCGAAGCTTGCATTGCTGACTACACAACCTTGCTAGCCGTTGCGACGAAAAACTGCAGTCAGTACTACTTAGCTAAAGAGTTATTTAACACGGCGACTGTGGCATTCATGTATCCGAAAGATGCCTACTATGCTGGCCTGTTCGATTTTCAGTAAGTTGTGTTGGCTACATGCTGACTTTAAGGCAGGTTGTCTCTTGCATTCATAGGAAAAGAGATTATTTGAGTACAAATTAACACAGCAATGTAATTGGGGCCGATCAACAAACCAGTTGCCTATCTGACCCTCGCACACAATGGTACTCAGCTTCGATTTGTGCCTGCGTTACGAATTTGTGTGGCTTCCGGTCCACTGCCACCTTGATTTTCGGCAGAGCCAAATGCCCCCCCCCTGCAAATTAAGGCCAGTTCACACATTGGCACTAATAGCTCCACTGGTCAAATAGTGCTCAAATCAAAGTGGTGTTGGTTCAAGACCCATTTTAAAACGAACTATTCCAGCATGCAGAAACTGCACGAGGCGGGGGTGATGAGGCGTCTATTTAATATCTACTGGTCCAGCGACCAGGACTGCGGCTCCAGCACATCCACAACGGATGCCGACAACATCGATATGGAAGGCATAGCGGGTTGCCTTGTTGTCACTGGGTGTCTGTACGCCATCGGGTTGCTAATTCTGGTGCTGGAATTGGCTTGGACTCGACTATGCAACAAGAGACCGATGGACTGCGTACTGTACTAGCCGATTCTGGTTCGGCTTGACTAGACTAAAAAAACTGACTTAAAAACAGTGTACCGCGACCGATTTTATGCCAGTAAAACAAAATACGCTCTCTGCTACTACAAAAGCAGACTAATTGGCCTAATGGCACTTAAGCAGCAATCAAGAAGCAGCATTGCTGAAGAATTCATTTCTAGGCACTCATTTTAGCGCCACAGACACTCATTTTAGCGTCACAGACACTCATTTTAGCGCCACAGACACTCATTTTAGCACCTCAGGCACTCATTTTAGCGCCACAGGCACTCATTTTAGCACCACAGACACTCATTTTAGCACCTCAGGCACTCATTTTAGCACCTCAGACACTCATTTTAGCACCTCAGGCACTCATTTTAGCGCCACAGGCACTCATTTTGGCGCCACAGACACTCATTTTAGCACCTCAGACACTCATTTTAGCACCTCAGGCACTCATTTTAGCACCTCAGGCACTCATTTTAGCGCCACAGACACTCATTTTAGCACCTCAGGCACTCATTTTAGCACCTCAGGCACTCATTTTAGCACCTCAGGCACTCATTTTAGCGCCACAGGCACTCATTTTGGCGCCACAGACACTCATTTTAGCACCTCAGACACTCATTTTAGCACCTCAGGCACTCATTTTAGCACCTCAGGCACTCATTTTAGCGCCACAGACACTCATTTTAGCACCTCAGGCACTCATTTTAGCGCCACAGACACTCATTTTAGCGCCGCAGGCACTCATTTTGTTAATCATTAACAAGTTATTGATTACCGCAACGAGTCACAAGGTGGGGTGGGGGGGGACAAAGCATTGAAATGTCCCCCATAGCTTTTACTGGGAGACATGTCCCCCTGTCACTCCCTCCCCGGTGGCGACGCGCCTGGGAATGACGTTGGATGTGCTGAATGATCGAGCTTTGAAACTTTAGCGTAGGTTTTTCGTACTCACGATTTAAGACCTAATTTATAGCTTATAAAATTTATAAGATTGCATGCTACAGGTACATTAAGTTATCAGTATGTAGGAAATGCACGAGACTGGCCTAATGTAGCGGTTTGTTAATGTATATTCGGCCAGCAATACGAATAATCGGTCTTGTGCAACTTCGCTGAGGCCATCCGATCAACTTAGAGGGCGTCGGTCGGTAGCGGTTCCGTCTACGTATTCTGCCTGTACGGTCAAGAGGCTGCTAAAGCCGTTGTTTGAGCTCTGCTGTACAAAGCTTGCAAGAATTTGCCGCTGAACTGTCGAATCTATTGCTGAAACTAACTTGACTCTTTCAACAGGGGTTGCCAGGTTGATCTAAATGAAAGTTTAACATCTGCACCGCACTAAAATGCGTCTGTTTGAACAAAACAGTTTGTTTAAATAATTAGGTTATTTAGAAATATTTGAGTTTTAATAATTAACTTTGAGAGATAAAATAAATAGAACAGTTAACATTTTTCGTATATTCGATACTGCTCCAGCACCAACACTACTTAACAGCGTAGTGGATTTTGCTCATTCTATTGATAATATCATGTCTAACATTTATATTTACAGTTACCAATATGATTTAAAAATAATATTGCTGCGCATTCAATGGCAATTATGTACAGTAAGCAAATTAAGTTTTGCCTGCATGAATTAAAAAAGCGCAATTGCATATCTAGCTGGGACTTTATTCGTCGCGCACAAAGTAAAAAATGACTGGAAAAGAACAGAAAACTTACAATACTGATGCAAGAATGCAACATGCTATACAAAAAAGCGTAGAAGAGCACCATAAAGGTTTAAAAAACAGCGTTTGTGATTTTTTGCGATTAGTAGTTGGTACATTGAAGTGTTGACTTACATAGCAAGTTCGACTGTTTTATGTACACAAACACTCGTATGTACATGACTTGGAGTTGGTTGGGCCAATCACAGCAGCTCTCAGTGACTTTGAGTACGGCTGGCAAACGCGCCCATACAGCCAATCAGAATTAGGGCAGTGAGCAGTCTGCGACCAACTCCGGTTGCTCGGGTGAACTCAGCTGCGTTGATGAAGTAGCTCTGCAATACATACAACGAGAGGTAGTGTGGTTGACTTGATTTAATTGTAAGTTACGTCAAGACAACTTTTCCATCTCAATACAGGCCCAGACACAAATTATTTAATGCAGAAAACCTCACCTTATCGATCAAGACAACCCCACTTAATTCATCTGGACAAACCCATCCCATCGATCTAGACCAGGGCTCGGCAAACTCCAGCCCGTGAGCCACATGCGGCCTGCGAAGCCTCTCTATCCGGCCCTCGGGTTCTTTGAAGCTTTACAATAGCAATCCGGCCGGCTCGAGGCTTGTGTCTCTTCTCAGCTCTTTTCTGTCTTATCTCCTCTCTTATCTCCTCTTCTCTCACTTCTCGTCCTCTATTCTCTTCTGTTCTCTCTACTCTCTTCTCTATTCCCTCTTCTCTCTCTTCCTCTTCTGGCCCGCAGTCATGCTCTGGATTTTCTATCTTGCCCTGGAGGTAAAAAATTATTCCGACCCCTGATCTAGGCAAAACAACCGCTTTGATCCAAACAGCCCTAACCCATTGGTTTACATGTAGATACTCCAGTTGTCTGGGAAACCCAATCCCACTGATCTAGACAACCCCACCTTATTGATCAAGACCAATTCATCAAGACGACCCTACTCGACCCTACCCCAGTCTACAAGGCATTGTTATGAGTACAAAACTATATTTTAAATCGTTCAACAAGCATAAGATTATAAGCCATCTCACCCAGCCTCGAACAATCACAATGGGAGCAATGTGGCAGCAGAGCAGTTCGGAGCAACAACCGACAATGAGCCCCAGAGCCACAGCATTGCACTGCAGCACCGCCTTGGCAGCCAGTTCAGAGCAGAGAATCAACAGAAACGCTACGCGACATCGGACTGACTCAAAGCCGGTCAGATGATGGTTGAGACAGTGACGTAATTCGGCTTTACCTGATACTTGAGGCAGGCTCATCTGCGATAGTTCACGGGCGACAGTCGTGATGACTCTGGGAGGCTCAAATCCATTATACTAAAAATGGTCTGTCGGTATCTATCTAGGTCTAATACGTAAAGGGGTCGGCAAACTCGAGCCGCGAGCCCCATGCGGCCGGCAAAGCCTCTCTATCCGGCCCTCGGGTCCTGTGCAATTTCACAATAGCAATCCGGTCCACTCAAGGTTTTTGTCTCTTCTCAGCTCTCTTCTCTATAATCTCCTTTCTCTTCGCTTTTCTCTCCTCTCCTATTCTTTTTATTCTCCTCTATTCTTATCTCCTTTATTCCCTCGCATCACCTTTCTCCTTTCTCTTTTCCCTTTATTACCTCTCCTCCCTCCCTCCTCTGGACCGCAATCATGCGCTAGGTTATTTATCTGGCTCTGGACGTAAAAATTTTGCCGGCCTCTGCTATTCAAGTGCAATTTCGTGCGTGTCCACATAGTATCCGTGTGCATGCTCAGGGGTCAGCAGAATGGACATGTACATGAATAACTGTTTGCCTCTTTGCTGGTTTGCGCAGTTGCCTAAAGCCCCCTACTTGCAAACTGAATAACGACAAAGTAACAAAGCGCCATGTCTACAGTAGGGCCCGCTCGAGCCCTTCCCTGAACATCCAGCTCAGCCTCACCTCCCGAGCCCTCCTAGCGGCCGCGCCGCCAGCCCAGGTGGCGCCGAACTCGTCCGCAAATCTGGCCAGTTTCCGCGCCAACCATCGAGTCTTGTCAGCGGCAGTGCGACCGCTACTGACTTCCGGCTGGGGGCACCTGAGGCAAGTTATAGTCATAGCTATTACTTATAGCTAGTTTTAGTTATAGCCATATTGGCTTGGATTTGTTCGGTAAATTTTGTAATTAAACCTTTCCCTTGTCGCCCGGAACAAGTAAAAGTAGTCTTAGCGTGCCTAAATCGAAAAAGAAATTTTTAATGGGGAATGTTACTCTTGCCTTATATTTGGCTACAGTTCCGTATTTAACTAGTAGTAGTTCCACTGTTTACCTGTATCCGCTCTATAAGAAATTTAGATTGAGTGCCGGGGCCACAATAAATACTCAAATGTACATTGTTGACGCTCACTCCAACCCCCAAATACTCAGTTTTGAGTCTAGTCTGTCTTGATGCTAATTTTGAAGCCTAAACGCCCCTCTTTGTGGCTTAGAAGCAGAGAAGCTAATTTTAGCCGTGTGCTGCGTAGGTGAGGGGGCTAAAGAAGAAAATAGTCGTAAATTTGTAAATTCAAATCTTTCACGACCTTACTGGCTTCAGTTTATTCCATGGCTCTATAGGTCATGGGGCAGCTGCTAAGGCCATGGTTCAATTCAAAATCAAAGGAAAGCTGGTGAGACGCCAATTCCCAAAGGGGAGATGCCAAAATAGGCTGAAAAGGAAAGCTGATGACTTAGACAGGAAAGCGTGACATCAGTGATGGCAAATGATATCTTTGTTTTACACAATCGACATCTAACAAGAAGCCAAAACAAATAGTTTTTTTAATTAATCGTTCATTGGGTGCCTCCCCAGAGGGGGGTTGTTATTGCTAGTCCACGTATACTAAAACAAAACTAAATTTTAGCTCACCAGCCATCGCAGTCACAGTTGGCTTGCCGCATCATAAACAACGCCCTCTCTCGCACATCAGCGTTCATACTACTCAGCCGCTGCAACAGCATCAGTCTTAGGCTAAGCTTAGCTATATCCGCGCTGCGTTTCTCAACAGATCGAACTTCACTGACAGTGCGAGACTGCGGCTGACTTGACGGTGTTCGCACGCGCAGCTGGGTCAGATTAAACGCCGAACTCCAAACCGACCCAGCAGTGCCGTCATTGTCATTGGTGACACTGGACATGCTGCTGTTATTCGCATAGGTGGTGCTGCGCAATCGACGACGCTTGAGTAGTAGGCTGCCTGACTGATTAGCAGGACTCGGCCTGTCGGGTGATACGCGAGCCTGAGTACTGTTGTTGTTGTTTTTTCCATTTGTTTCAGACATTGCTCCGGTTATGCCTGACTATTTATTGCAAGTCATGCGAGTTTAAAAGATTTCAAGTGTTTTGAAAGCACAGCTTCTCTAGCTCTCTGCCCTAGACTAGTTCGATCTTATTTATATACGAGCGTATGTATGCACGTGCTTTGCTAGGAGGAGGGGTGGGCGCGGGGTTGAGACTTGACTGATGCTATTTTTAGCACTCGAAAACCCAGCCAAGAAGACCTGAGATACGGGATAAGAGTGGGGGTATGATCTATAAAAAGAACTAACGTGATCATTTGTTAATTTAGCTCTAGCTGGTTTAAATGTGCGCTCGCACTCGCTAGCTATGCAAGATAGATATGGTGAGCTGAATTGGAAATTATGCTAGTGACGCGAATTTCTCATATGAATGTCGTCAACAAAGCATGACACTAATGTTCCTAAATACATGTACGTTTCCACGACAGCAGCAGCAGTGTTGTCTCTCAGTCTGTAAAGAAGCCACTTAAACGGATCAATCATTTGGACATTGCATTACTAACGCAAGTAATGACAAAACTAGAATGACAGACGACAAAACTTAGTAATGACAAAACTACGAGTGTATAGAAGAAATAGATAGATAGATAGATAGATAGATAGATAGATAGATAGATAGATAGATAGATAGATAGATAGATAGATAGATAGATAGTAGATAGCGAGAAAGAGCGAGCGAAGCGAGCTCTTTCGAGCTTGCTTGCCGCAGCCAATCAAGCTGAATGCACGCACACAAGATCACCGGAAACGATTAAGGCAGCTGGAAAGCCAATGGGCGCGGTAAGCGCTTTTATCCAGAGGAACTACCTGCTGGAACCAGCCTGCCGTTCGAAAATCAGACTACTCAAGTAGTGCAAAAGAGTGCGAGCAACTACCGAGAAATCTAATTTTCGTAACCGCTCCGGTGCAGGTCCTGGCAATAGATGGTAGATAGCGAGAAAGAGCGAGCGAAGCGAGCTCTTTCGAGCTTGCTTGCCGCAGCCAATCAAGCTGAATGCACGCACACAAGATCACCGGAAACGATTAAGGCAGCTGGAAAGCCAATGGGCGCGGTAAGCGCTTTTATCCAGAGGAACTACCTGCTGGAACCAGCCTGCCGTTCGAAAATCAGACTACTCAAGTAGTGCAAAAGAGTGCGAGCAACTACCGAGAAATCTAATTTTCGTAACCGCTCCGGTGCAGGTCCTGGCAATAGATGGTAGATAGCGAGAAAGAGCGAGCGAAGCGAGCTCTTTCGAGCTTGCTTGCCGCAGCCAATCAAGCTGAATGCACGCACACAAGATCACCGGAAACGATTAAGGCAGCTGGAAAGCCAATGGGCGCGGTAAGCGCTTTTATCCAGAGGAACTACCTGCTGGAACCAGCCTGCCGTTCGAAAATCAGACTACTCAAGTAGTGCAAAAGAGTGCGAGCAACTACCGAGAAATCTAATTTTCGTAACCGCTCCGGTGCAGGTCCTGGCAATAGATGGTAGATAGCGAGAAAGAGCGAGCGAAGCGAGCTCTTTCGAGCTTGCTTGCCGCAGCCAATCAAGCTGAATGCACGCACACAAGATCACCGGAAACGATTAAGGCAGCTGGAAAGCCAATGGGCGCGGTAAGCGCTTTTATCCAGAGGAACTACCTGCTGGAACCAGCCTGCCGTTCGAAAATCAGACTACTCAAGTAGTGCAAAAGAGTGCGAGCAACTACCGAGAAATCTAATTTTCGTAACCGCTCCGGTGCAGGTCCTGGCAATAGATGGTAGATAGCGAGAAAGAGCGAGCGAAGCGAGCTCTTTCGAGCTTGCTTGCCGCAGCCAATCAAGCTGAATGCACGCACACAAGATCACCGGAAACGATTAAGGCAGCTGGAAAGCCAATGGGCGCGGTAAGCGCTTTTATCCAGAGGAACTACCTGCTGGAACCAGCCTGCCGTTCGAAAATCAGACTACTCAAGTAGTGCAAAAGAGTGCGAGCAACTACCGAGAAATCTAATTTTCGTAACCGCTCCGGTGCAGGTCCTGGCAATAGATAGATAGATAGATAGATAGATAGATAGATAGATAGATAGATAGATAGATAGATAGATAGATAGATAGATAGATAGATAGATAGATAGATAGATAGATAGATAGATAGATAGATAGATAGATAGATAGATAGATAGATAGATAGATAGATAGATAGATAGATAGATAGATAGATAGATAGATAGATAGATAGATAGATAGATAGATAGATAGATAGATAGATAGATAGATAGATAGATAGATAGATAGATAGATAGATAGATAGATAGATAGATAGATAGATAGATAGATAGATAGATAGATAGATAGATAGATAGATAGATAGATAGATAGATAGATAGATAGATAGATAGATAGATAGATAGATAGATAGATAGATAGATAGATAGATAGATAGATAGATAGATAGATAGATAGATAGATAGATAGATAGATAGATAGATAGATAGATAGATAGATAGATAGATAGATAGATAGATGGATAGATAGATACATAGATAGATAGATAGATAGATAGATTAGATAGATATATCCATATATACCTATAGGTAGGTAGGTAGATAGATGGAGGTAGGTAGATAGATGGAAAATCCGCTCTGCATGTCACAACATGCCATGGGTTGGATTTCCCTATCTCTTTCCAGGCCCAATAGTCCTCTCAACACCCCTTTAGCCAGACTATTTTTCACCCGCAGACAAAAACAAAGAGTCGAAACAAACAGCTGCCGAGTCCAAGGCAATAAAAATGTGGACAGAAGACACGCCTGTACAGACAGAGGGTCCGTAATTTGTCTCGGGTGACAAATAGTGCAAACAGGACCCAGTTAAGCCAAGCCAAACCGATCTGCAGAACTTGTAAAGTCCGCTCTACACTTAATTAGATCCGCTACTAAAATGTGGGTCTAGATAGGAAATTTGGAACAGCAAGGTAAACAAGCGATAGCAAAATTCAGTCTATTTTAAAAATTTGTGAAAAAACCAAATGCACAATTTACTTAAATGACAATCTGGACCGAATTAATATCCTGGCCCTGTGTTAAGTCTGTGTCTGTGTGTCTGTCTGTCTGTCTGTCTGTCTGTCTGTCTGTCTGTCTGTCTGTCTGTCTGTCTGTCTGTCTGTCTGTCTGTGTGTCTGTCTGTCTGTCTGTCTGTCTGTCTGTCTGTCTGTCTGTCTGTCTGTCTGTCTGTCTGTCTGTCTGTCTGTCTGTCTGTCTGTCTGTCTGTCTGTCTGTCTGTCTGTCTGTCTGTCTGTCTGTCTGTCTGTCTGTCTGTCTGTCTGTGTGTCGGTGTGTCTGTCTGTCTGTCTGTCTGTCTGTCTGTCTGTCTGTGTGTCGGTGTGTCTGTGTGTCTGTCTGTCTGTGTGTCTGTCTACTTGCCCGTAGTAGAAAAGCTTGTTAACTAGTAGAATCCAACCCGGTGAAAAAATTGTTCAATGTAATTCAAAATAGAATTGGCGGGTCACCCAGTGACTGGACAGTGTTACCACCGGAAGTGTCACTCCTCACTATAGTTGGCCACACCCAGAACGCCCAGTCTAGTCACGCAAAGGAGTCATTTTGAGAAATGTTATGATGTTACTATGCATTATTAAAATTTTTATAAGCCATTATTTTCATACCAATAAGGCTTGTAAAGAAAAAATTAATAAGCACATCTAGGCAACGGGCTTTGGCGTGTCGCATTTTTTTGTGATGAGCTAGCAGCTCAACGCTTAGTTGCTTGTTAAATTACGAATATACATATTATCGCTGTTTGCTTGCACTTACCTGGATCAGATTTCTTTGGCACTGGGCCAGAGCTGGTACCACAGTCAGTGAGTGGGTTTTGTATGGGCGTGGTACATCAGAGAGCTGTGAAGCAGCAAATGCTATCTACCTACCAACCTACCAACCTACCTACCTACCTACCTACCTACCTACCTACCTACCTACCTACCTACCTACGTACAACATACCGCTCTCTGGGTTAGAGCTGGTACCACAGTCAGTGAGTGGGTTTTGTATGGGCGTGGTACATCAGAGAGCTGTGAAGCAGCAAATTCTATCTACCTACCTAACTACCTACCTACCTACCTACCTACCTACCTACCTACCTACCTACCTACCTACCTACGTACCTGTCTATCTATCTATCTATCTATCTATCAATCTATCTATCTATCTATCTATCTATCTATCAATCTATCTATCTATCTATCTATCTATCTATCTATCTATCTATCTATCTATCTATCTATCTATCTATCTATCTATCTATCTATCTATCTATCTATCTATCTATCTATCTATCTATCTATCTATCTATCTATCTATCTATCTATCTATCTATCTATCTTTCTATTTATCTATCCGCTAAAACAAACATAAGTAAGCACGCAATCAAAGGGCGTGACCGCGAGGTCGAGCTTAGTGAGTAATACGCCGGTTTCAGTGTTAGTTTTCAATTCAGCACAGAATTTAATGAGAGGAAAGCTGCCCCAGCAAGTCCACTTTGGCGTGGCGAAGTCCGGCGGCTCAGGTTTCTAATTTCATGATATGTCTTGGAACGCTATGCATAGAATTGAGGCCTGGAGCATAGATATCCAGTTTTCGAAATTCTAGTATGTCTGCCTGAGGAGATGAGGAACTATCATTATTTTAAACTATTCAGTAGACTTGGTGGTCTGGAATCCGAAACGGAAATACTTTCGTTGAGCAACAAAATTGTTTGGAACTTCTCTGAAGCTTAGTCACATGTGCTGGCTGCCGCTGTTTTTGATACGCCACATATACTACTGCACCGCTATCTGCATGATACAACGGTTTGAATTAATGAAGAGCAAAATAACACTGCGACCTTATGTTTACACCCAGATGCTGAGTGGCACTCCTCAGATGCTGAGTGACACTCCTCAGATGCTGAGTGGCCACTCCTCAGATGCTGAGTGACACTCCTCAGATGCTGAGTAGCACTCCTCAGATACTGAGTAGCACCCCTCAGATACGGAGTGACACTCCTCAGATACTGAGTGGCCACTCCTCAGATACTGAGTAGCACTCCTCAGATACTGAGTGGCATTATTAAGCCGGTCATCATTGCCAAACTCTAACAATATTACTACCGTATATACATTGGCAATTTTGAGCGCGCCATATGAATATTGCTAGCATCTAAACCTCGTTAAACGCCCACTACGCGCCTAGTGCCAATAACGATGCTAACTGATGCATTTCACGCTACCTTACCCTAGCCTCCCATGCTTAAATCAATTGATATACATAGATGATTTTGACTCCCAGCATTGTCTCAGAAAAGTTTAAAAAATTCATAGGCAAAATTTCTGCCCATGCCTGGCTAAAAGCCATCGGCTGTTGTTTGAACGACGTGGGTGGAACGGAGTTAGCTATAGACTTGATGGATGCTGAAATATTTTATAGATAAATTTATTTCCTGAAATTTTCCTATAACCACTGGAGGTCTGCATTAGGTCTTGACAGTCGAGTTGCATGGGCAATTTATTTATCCAATTTACACGAAGGTAGCATGTGCTTTAGTCCGAGGGTGTCTTTTATAAGTTTATCGACTGCAGGTGTTTCTGTCTGAGAAGTAACGACTTTCTACTTTTAGTTGACGGATACTTAAAGTTTTTTTTCTCAGTTCGCTCATCAGTATCTGTTAAACTTCATAACGAATTTATCGCTAAGTAGGGCTTAACCGACGTTCACTGGAACGGGTCGACGCACTCGCACAGAGTTTTGTTGGCGTAGACTGAGACAGATGCGACATCGTTCACGCCGATGGTTTGTCCGTAAACGCTCGACCAGATGCTGGCTTTAGGGCCGTCGCCGTCTGGTTGGCCAGGAGTCCAGATGTTCGCGGCGAAGGTCGTGTTGCAGGCCTCCCAGACCCAGATGGAGTCACCAATCCTGTAGCCGCCAATAAAGTAGGCGATGTCGTGATTGAGATGAGTCTTGATCCAGTGAAAGTGGACGGTCTCGTTTAAATCGTTGGCGTCGGCAGCTTTCACGAGGCCCGGCTGCGAGTTGCACTTGGCCAGGCCGTCATTCCAGTCAGAGGAGTAGAGCAGCTTGTAGACTGACGTGCCGTACTTTTGTCCGTAGCTGCTGGGACACAACTGCCCGTCGGGCAAGCCATTGTATTTTTTTACGTAGGCGCGCACGGTAGGGCAGGGCCCGATCGTGTTGGCGAAGTTGCTGCATCTGTCGAACAAGAACAGCTGGCAGAGTCTGCTTTCCGGCAGAAGCCTGAAGCCCTGGCAACGATCAAAAGCCGAGCAACGAAACGAGCATTCGCGTTCTCGACCAGGTTTAAGTTCCAGTTCGAGCAGGTGCTCCGGCTCCAGGCAGAGGCGAATGTCTCTCAGGGTGAACTTTGCCGTTTCAAAGCAACTCACCAGGTTTCTTGCTTTTAAAAGCAACAGTAGCAACAGTAGGGAGTAGTTGATCGGAGGCATGAGGCTAGGAGCATAGGACAGGACTGTATTGCGACTTGGAGAGCGCGGAAGCTGTGAAAATTTTGTCAGTATATTTATATCGATTTTTTGGATAGCCAACCGTCTCCAAGAGCAACACGTGCGTGGGCAGGCTAGATACATGTAGGATTGGTCTGCTCATCCATCGGTATCCCTCGTTGCAAACCGCACATTAGCCAGCAACCTCCCCAGCCTTTCTTCTCAGTCAATGCTCTTCGATCTCTGCATCGTCTAACGCTGTTCTTGAGGGCGATAGTAATTTATTGGAATACAAAGAAGATTGGCCGATAAAAAATATCAATGAGTCAGTTGACTTACAGTCCCTGTAAAGTGACTCAATGTCAGAGACATCCGCTGACGGTTTTCGGCATATATCGACGCTGTTGGAAAACGGGTATTTTTACATTACACCGATTGTCATGCCGTGGTCAGAAATCAGAGGCAAGTTGGTTATGCTGAGATTCACGAGTTGTTATACCATCGAGCATCATATATATTTACATTGTAACACGCAAGTGAAGGGACAGGCAACGTGTCGTGCTAAAACGAGATCTCATTCGTGTGCAACAATCTACAAGAGCTCACGCCGGGCACGCCCTTACACTATGAGTACAGTATTTGTACACTAAACATGTAGAGTTAGTCAACAGAAACGCATACGCTCGTAGATCGTTAGCTCATCAAAAGTGACGCAACACAGCGGCGCCACACCGATGTTTAGCGGAAGCATTGGTGTAATAATGTAAAAACACATTTGCCAGCAGCGTCCATCGACATCGGGACCGTCAGGCACGTCAGGCGGACGTCGGAATGTTGCACGTGTGTGGGTCGGTGAATAAGTCGATTTTATCTATTAATATACAAGGCTAAATTAGTCGATTAGATTACTGGGCCGGAGTAAACGTATGGATAAACTAGCTGAAACGTTAGCGCTGTACTGTTTGACTAAATTACACTCATTAAAAACAACTCTTGTTAGCCTCAAATTATCCTACTATAACAAGTAGACACTGGAGCACATAAATAAATAGGAACTAAGCCATCTAACATTACTATATATAATAGCTTTGGCAAGAGTAAACCTGAAACTCAAATAGCTAATCAGTGCGGTAAACAGTGAGACAGTGCAGCTATGGAACGGTTCCACAAGTCGAGTGGACCATCCAGACAGAGTCCCTGCAGTTTACTGATGGCACAAATGATGAATCAGCAGTTGCAAAGCTCAGTATAAGTACTGGCGTTTGGACACGGAGCTGGCTGGCTCAAAGCACTCACACCACTTGGCGTCTTCCACCCAGCGATTAATTAGTCTTTGCTCTCATCTCTGCCCCTTACATCTCTATCTATCTTCCCCACGCATGCGTAGAAGCGAGAGCAGCACGGGACAAATGTAAGCAAAACTGGCCGTGAAGCGGAGGATTTCCACCGGCAGAGTGAGGCGCATTAAATTATCCCTCCGCTTCCCCTCTCTGTCGCCATCATGTCCCCCCTCCCCTGTCTCTTGCCTCTTCTACTCAAACGCCAAAAAATTCAGGGTCAAAGCCAATTGGTGTCGTCCACAGCTTTGCGTCTCTTCCCGGAGGACCGACTAAGGCCCGGTCACCCCAGCAGCTCCCGCGGTGGCAGCCAATCAGGAGAGCGCGCTGGCAGGTTTTCTGGAGTGTCGTCAGTTCAGGACAAGTCCTGGCCTGTGACAGACGAGGAAGAAGCATTTTTAAAAATAGGATGCAGGCAATGAGCCGCTGTGCTGCCTTTTTGCCTATTTGTGTTCTTGTACGCTCCCGGAGACTGGAACAGGTGGTTGGCTAATCTGCTAAAGCCTCTAATTAAGCTGTTTTGTATAACGAATCTCTGCAATGCAAGTTGTAACCTTGCTCTTTACATTTTCACAATTTGCCGTCCACAGTTGCCGATATTAGATCTACAACTTTCAACGCATTTTTGCTGAGAACTTGTCCAAGAGCCGGTGAGGGGTGAGTCCGTCTGACTAACTTTACGCTTCTCATCTGAATACCACAATATCTTTCTGTCTGTCTGTCTGTGTGTCTGTCTGTCTGTCTGTCTGTCTGTCTGTCTGTCTGTCTGTCTGTCTGTCTGTCTGTCTGTCTGTCTGTCTGTCTGTCTGTCTGTCTGTCTGTCTGTCTGTCTGTCTGTCTGTGTGTCTGTCTGTCTGTCTGTCTGTCTGTCTGTCTGTCTGTCTGTCTGTCTGTCTGTCTGTCTGTGTGTCTGTCTGTCTGTCTGTCTGTCTGTCTGTCTGTCTGTCTGTCTGTCTGTCTGTCTGTCTGTCTGTCTGTCTGTCTGTCTGTCTGTCTGTCTGTCTGTCTGTCTGTCTGTCTGTCTGTCTGTCTGTCTGTCTGTCTGTCTGTCTGTCTGTCTGTCTGTCTGTCTGTCTGTCTGTCTGTCTGTCTGTCTGTCTGTCTGTCTGTCTGTCTGTCTGTCTGTCTGTCTGTCTGTCTGTCTGTCTGTCTGTCTGTCTGTCTGTCTGTCTGTCTGTCTGTCTGTCTGTCTGTCTGTCTGTCTGTCTGTCTGTCTGTCTGTCTGTCTGTCTGTCTGTCTGTCTGTCTGTCTGTCTGTCTGTCTTGTCTGTCTGTCTGTCTGTCTGTCTGTCTGTCTGTCTGTCTGTCTGTCTGTCTGTCTGTCTGTCTGTCTGTCTGTCTGTCTGTCCGTCTCTCTGTGGTGTCACTCTATTTTTTTCTAGTGTGCTTCTTTCTTGTCATAGTTACATTCTTCCCGCCTTATTGCCTCCTGACTGTCTCTCACTCGTTACATCTCTCTACATTTGCTTCCTTCGTTTGTAACTCAGTCAGTTTGTTGCAAGTTTCCCCCAGAAGCTGTGGAGATGGATTCCTGGCCGAGTTCCGTAGTCATTTGCTTCGGCTTTCAAAGCTGTATGCTGCCACGAGGCCCAATTGAGTCTACAGAAGTTCCGACACGCAAAGCGCCGATCCAAAAGAGAAAAAAACTCTATAGCAAAAATTCACTATCATCCTTCTCTTTGCCTGCCAATCTGTTGATAGAGCCTACGATTCTATGTCCAGATTCTAGTTTCGAAATCATTCGCTACATCATTCAATCCCTCTGTTTTCTTGTCAATTCCTGATGTCTTTCGGACAGATGTGCGTGGATAACGGATTGGGCATAAACACGTCAACGCTGTAGTTTGGCATAGGGGTCGCCGAGCAGCTTCAAAGAGTTATCCCAAAATTTAGTGGAATTGTCATCGTTTGCTTACAAAGGCATTCAACAGAAGCAGGTGAGCAGGAGGGCCCTGTATTGGGACTAGGGGAGAGATATTTATTATTACCATCAGTTTATTGCGCTCCCCATATTTCCTCTCCCGTTTCATTTACCTCTAAGCTGATTTTGTTAAAAATAGGCTAAATCCTGGATGCCCGGTCGCTGTAGTCTCTGTTCCGTACAGTATCTCTCTGGGTAAGTTGCTGCGTTTTTGCTTGTGTCTGCAAGGCCCTAAAAACCGAAACGGTTCGTTTTAAGTCAGGATACGACTAGCTTGAATGTTTGGAGTCGCCACTGGCTCTAACGCTCGCCTGTAATTGCCTCTGACACAGGCCGTGCTCTCTCCCTCGCCAATCCATGCGTGTCGCCGCTGTCACTTGCCTAACAGACCCTGGCTAGGAGTGAGGCAAGAAATAACACTAGCAACCAAAATGGGCTCGCACCTCTCTGCTAACCATGCGGAGCGATCAATACGCTGCGAATGGGTTCTCTAGCCCGCCCCCTTCTCGCCACTAGCTCCCCCTTATTAAAGACGTCCAGCAGCCCTCCCCCCCAAAAAAAGTTGCTGTAAGCTGTTTGCAACGAGATCTGGCTGATCTCAGCTGCCTAGCAGACCCCGATGATAGATAAGAGTACATTTCACCGCATCTCTGTATTGGACTTACCTCCCCCCCTGTAATTCCTTTCTAACGATTCCCGTTCCGCCTCTCCCTGCATCGGCTCTGAACAAGTCGTTTTTTAATCCTCTGGAGGAAATGATGCTCAAAAAGGGGAAATTTCTGAGGACCAGTCCAATATCATTGCTCGATCTTTATGCTAGAAAGGCCGGGTCGAAGCTTCCTTTAGTGAAATTTGGTTTTAGCTCAAGCTAGCCCTAGGAACATGAACTTTCAATTTCACTGACTTATGAGATGCTATGGCATACATGAGCTTATATATCTGAAATTAAAAGGGCCAAACTAGCCTGTCAGTAAATTTCAGGCTTATCGAAAAACTATGAGAACTAAAAATAATTCTGGCAGATTTTGATTCTGTTTATTGACTTGAAGAATTGACTTTTTATCGGCTTTGACCCCATCTGCACCGTCATGTCTGTTTAGCACGCTATTTACTGTTCCTGTATTCACAGCATATAACATGTCACCAAGGCACAAAATTCAAGATGGAGCAATAAAATTTTATGGAACAAAGAGCAATGATGTCGAATGTCCAATCCGAACTTTTGAGCTGTTGCAGATCCTGGAGAATAGCAGTTTTTTATGGTTGCAGGGTGGCTTGCTCTGAAAATCATGACCGACTCCCCCCCCCAAGATGGTGTACCGACCTTAGGGCTGAAAAAATCCCACAGCGAACCAACCCGTATGGCCATCTGGGAGGGGCTTATTATTTTTCTCCTGTCGCGATATTAATTTCATCGATTTGTCCGAGAGTGAGGAGATCGAGGGGGACAGGATCGAGAGGACGTCAAGAAATAATGGAGCTCTGCGGAGACCAGAATGCACAGTTCAGCTCCGTATGCAGCCTGAGAGCTCACCGGCTTTTTCAGCTTGTTTTTTTTTCTCGACAACTTAGGGTGCACTGGTTCTCAAGAAAACTAGCGATTAATGAATCAGTCTGTCTGTCCGTGCTTGCTAGCACACTAAAACAATATGCCCTAGTAGAGACAGTGTACCCATGTGGACACAGTATATCCTAGTGGACACAGTATACCCATGTGAACACAGTACACCCATGTGGACACAGTGTATCCTAGTGGACACAGCATACCCATGTGGACACAGTATACCCATGTGGACACAGTATACCCATGTGGACACAGTATACCCATGTGGACACAGTATACCCATGTGGACACAGTATACCCATGTGCACACAGTATATCCATGTGGACACGGTATATCCTAGGGGATGGACACAGAATATCCTAGTGGACACAGTATAGCATAATGGACACAGTATACCCATATGGACACAGTATATTGTAGTGGACAAAGTATATACTGATTAGAATTCAAAGCCATTCCCAGCTAAACCTGTCCATCGCCGGGATTTCCAGGCTCTCACAATGTCATCATTTGCGCTGTCGCCAAGAAGCGATCCGTTCCTGCCCGCTGCATCGTTACCTTCATCAGCCGTTGCGACCAGCGAGGCCAGTTCCTCAGCCTCCGCAGCCGCGACTCGCTCGGTCAGGCAAGCCGCCACTAATCCGGCTCTGTCGCACTGCTCGTGCACCACTGACTCAGCCTACTCAAGCTTGTACGGGCCCGGACAAGCAGCCATTGTGAGACACTAGAAGCAACTGTTGGGTTCTATTGAAGCATTTTTTGTTAAACTTACGAGTATGCGCCTACCTTGAAAATTATAATTTAACTTGTATTCCCTGGTGGACACAGTACACCCTGGTGGACACAGTATCCCCCAGATCAGCTACTGGTCTATTCCATGTTATCAGTTGCAAAAGAGTTCTTAAAATGGTTGGTCTATTGGCTTGACCCGCCTTTTTCATTCTGTCTATAAAACCCCGGAGACTGGATCTGACTCTCTTATCTAAAGCACAGCTACTTTAGCCCTCGGCAGTTGCTCTGCAAAAGATTTACCTGATCTTTTCACTTCGCTACACGAATGCTCGCGGACTAAGGCAGACGTGATAGCGAGATGGGCCGCCCTTCTGTTTCTCATCTCGCCATCTTTTCGCTAGCGGCTATTTGTCCGACTTAGCTCTTGCAAAACACGAATGCTCAACTGTAAATTCTTACCTTTCATCTTCTAGTTAGATTCGCATCAGGGTTGCATTTATCAAACCAAGCCATTGGGCAACAGGCTTTTCTGTAAGATTTTTTGTGCATTCTTCCCGGGCAACCACGCCAATTATAAAACTTACTGTGTGGCCTCAAACGCACCGGCTTTCGTCCACCTGTCCACCTGAACATTGCACAGCTTTAGCCACACAAATCAAGGTCAAATTCTGAATCCGTTTAGTAATTCTACAGGGAGTGCTCAGGGAGTGCTCAGGGAGTTTAGTCTATTTAAGTGTGCCAAAGGCAGAGTCTCAGACCAGATAGAAGCTATAATAGTACTAAATTAGCACATCCGATCTAAATGAATGTGTGTATTACCTGATCCCACTCCGGAGGTCATTTCGACTGTCTTACCATTCGAAGGTGAAGAGGAAAGAATAATTGATTTAATTTTTCGAGGTTTCTCACAAATCAACTTGTAGAGAAGGCGCGCGCGAAAAAAAGCAGAGCCGTTGAAAGTCAATTTCTTGATTTTCTCTAGCTTGGCTTTCAACATCGATCTGAGTTCGCTTCTGAGCGATCGATGCAGCACAGATGCTGCCAGTCAGAGTGAAGTGCTTCGAACAATTCTAGCAGGCTGTACCAGTCTCACGACATGCTGAATGTGGATGGCAAACCTTTTCAGCAGAACGAGAATCGCTGTGAAATTCTGAGGCCCATATCCTTTACTTCTTTGTCTGCATTTGCGTCTGAGTTTTCTATTCTCCAATATACGGAGGCCGAACTACACGTATAGTTGGTTGTTCAGTCTATCGGGAAAATTGACCCAAAAATGCCGATGACACTTCCCCACGAGTCTCAAGTCGCTCACATGCTCCCGCACTCTCTCGGTCTCTACCTACCAACTCTTCCCTATTTTAGTCTAAAGCTAGGGGAAAACTTATCGAGCCCTGCAGTGATGTCCCCTCGACTTCCTTCTCCACTAGGATATAGAAGTATTAGCTGCGGATGAGGCCCGCACGTACACTGCATACTCGTCAATTCGTATGCACCGTGAAGTCGCTGAGTGCAGGCGCTTTTTTTCGACGGCAGATAACTGAAGATCTGAGCAGCCAGACGGGCACTCTCGCTCTCTCTTTCAAGACCTCTTGGCCTGCGTGAGTACTAGTTAGTGTGCAGTCTGAAAGGTTCCAGGCATTAGATGGCACTCCCTGAGTACACCCCCTTTTCATCACAACACCTTTATCTGGCGATATTAAATAACCCCAGGGGTTAAGCAGGCCTGAGCTGCATATTGCTGCTTCTCATTTCCTGCCTATCTACTGAGCTCCATTTTGTTTGCTGCTTGCCGAGCTATCAGAAATCAGATCAAGTTTCTTTGGCCTTCAAGCATAAAATTTCGTTCTCATTTTAAGAAATTCTCTAGAAAATTTTCTTTAAAATGCTCTAATGAAGAATCCGACTGGAGCATCGACTAAAGATTTGAGCATAGGAAACTTTATGAAACTTATTGAGGCATTGATTTGATCTACTCGTAGACTCTCCATGAGCTCAGTGATTTGAAGCGAAAAAAATTCATTTATGCCATTTCCGCTCCGAACAGAGGACAAAGCCAACTTTGTCTTTCTAATCCATCGAATCCAACCGACATTTCCCCGATGGACGACTAGATTAAAATGATGTCGAAACGATGAACTGAAACGAAATTGAAGCAATAGGGAGCATCGCTAAGTCAGAAATAATCTGTTTATTTGTTTGACTTTAGTATAGTTTCAGCCCTAACTGATTTCACCCTCTCCGATGAAGATGGCTTTAAGAAGATCTTGGAATTAAACCATCAGATAATCCCTTTAAAGTCTTAAAATACCCTTTCAACCCTTTTGCGACCGTCTTGACGTCGCAACTTGATTTTGTCTCAAATTTCATGCATTCAGCTCAGGTGGGGGTTCATGTCCTCCGCATGCATGTACACTGCCTGATGAACGGCGAAGTCAGGGCAGAGAGGGTGCAGCCCCCTTCGTGCTTACCCGTCATGCAAAAACTAACCAGCTAACTGAACCCTTGCCCTCGCCAGCACCACCAGACAATCCAGCAGCGCAGGTCCATCCGATCAAACGCGGACCAAGCCAGCGCCGACCTGATGCTGCTGCCCCACTGTCGAACGACAAGTTCATTTCGTGGCGCCTACGATTTGTCACCGGCCATGTCGGAGACGCCTGAGCTTTCTGGCGCGGCTGTTGTTCCAAGTGCCACCGCAGCCGCCTCCTGCACAGGTGCCGCCTCCATGTGCTCGAACGCAAACGCTGACAAATCTTCGTCGAGTCGAACTAGCGAACTCGATGGTCGAATCGAGCAGCAACGTGAACAGCTGCTGATGGATAGCGACAACGAGAACGAAAATGAGGATGAGCACTTCAACGTGAGTTTGCGACTATGTCATCCTCTTAAAGCACATTTGTGTACTCGCATAGCAAAACACATTTCGGTCAATTTTCAACGATGCACCCGTTATGACAGGTGCACGTAGATGGAAACGTCTACGAGCGTATGAATTAATGTATCACACTTCAATAACCTACACTGGTACGCCGGCTTCTTGTCAGCTTCAGTGGAGGCGGGCTAGTAAACGAGAAGCATTATTCTTTCCTCTCCTGTCCTCTCAAATACCAAATAATGAAAAAACTATTGGCACTTTAGATCCATGTCAGGCACGGAGGAGTGCGCTCTCGATATTCTGACAAGAATTACACTTTATATTGTAGAGTCCAAGAAGCTTATCTAGAGTTGCACTTGCATTGGTCCACTTGAGATAGCTTGCAGTGGCTTGTTGAGCCATTCAAATAGCGCGTATTATCGCTGCTTCAGCTGCATGGGGCGGAGGCGCTGTTTTGCAATCCAAGTGCTTTCTGTATTGCATGACAATTTCAGCCCCCCGTAATGGAGGAAAAGTTGGTGTAGCTTTTAACCCAGAAACAATCCAATGCGGGGCAGCCCTCACATTACTGTACCTACCGCTTGAGCATTGGCTAGAGGCCTGCGCAATAGGGTCATTAGATAGGAGTCCTGATCCAAACTCTTCAACTCACTGTAGATTTTATTCCCAAGAAGACAAAATAACCGAAACTGACTGAGGCAACGCTGACTTGGCCAGCCGAAATAAATACATTTAATTCGTTTTTTCAGCTAAGAGTGTAAACGTTTCTGCAGAGCCATTTGCATGTAAGCTAATAGGTAGAGTTTTGCCCACGTCTCGTCTCTGGTCCTTTGCCAAGTCTCTCGTTTTCTTCTTTTAGTTGAAATTCAAGATCCCAGTCGCAAGGGAGAAACCAGCTGCGCCAGATCAATGACTAGTGGGGCCAATTAAAATTGATTGATTTTTGCTGGCCCATAGAAAAAAACGACGGCATATCGTCGAGGGACGCTGAAGTTGTGAATCGTTTATTGTTTGCAGAGAGAAAGGGAGAGAGAGAGGAGGCAGGGAGCAAAGTGAAAAAGTAAGGGTGGAAGTTCTTAGAGGCTTTGTGTTTGGTGTCTGCTACCAACTATGGCGTCTCCTATTGAGCACCAACAGGGGGCCGGGGTCATTTGTATTCCACAGCTGAAAGGGCGTTCAAACGTGTCGGATGGGAGGGGCGAGGGTACCCAGTGAGAGTCTGGGAGGAGGTTTGCAACCCAATTTTGGGAGGAGGAGCTGCTCCACCGCCTGACCCCTCAGGCTCCCTCCGCTCCGCCCGCTCGCCTCTCCCTCGCTTTGGTCAATCGCTCACATTTCTTATGCTAATTGGAAAGCAGTGCACGATCACTTGCTTGGCCTAGGGACAGGAGGCTGAAGTGGGGTTGTTGCGAGGCTTCTGATCTCCGCAGCCGGCCAAACAGACACGCAGAAGGCCCTCAAGCTAGGGGACCGGTTTCGACCCCTCCCTACTTTCGGACGGTATCTTAGCATCTAGTGCCGCTCAGGATAGGGAGAGGGGGCAAAAGAATGGTATTGAGGCGTCTGAGATGGAATGATGGCGACAGAGCGTCGGGCGTTGATTGAAACGACTGGGGGTGGGACGGGAGTCGAGTGGGATCGAGCTGGAAAGAGAGTGCAGCAAGTGGCCTCGCGCTCGGAGTCGAAATGCTGGGAACGAACGCCGGTCGAAGCACCAGCGTCAATTGGATTGCTTGCGCCTCTGGCCCCAAAGCAGCCCAATTAATTAAGGATCTCTCTATCTCTATACACACTCGTGCGAGACTGCTTTGCTCCGTCTATAGCTCGAATCCATTTTCTATTTCTGCATTTCACTTTTCACTCGGCTGTATCGGCACGATTTGATCTCACGATGCGTTTTCCCTGATTTTTGGAGTGTTTAATTCGGACTCGAACGTGTTAATTAAATGTAGAGCTGCTCTTAACAGGAGGCTTACCCTACGAACTAACTTTCTATAGACTGCAACGAAGCAGTCCGAGATTCAAGCATTAGCCAGCAGTGACATAATCGTGCGTACAAACTGATCGAAGGACATTGCCAAGGTTTAGTTTAGTTTCGGTAGTTAGGTATGCGCGGCTGGTATATGGTTATGCGACAGGTTGTTTTACTAGAGTCAGGGTGTGCACCCTTGCGCACGTTAGGCGACATTGTCACACAACTGGCGATAGGCATTACTGTCCATTCCGCTGACTCCCGCACAGGCACACACTCAAGGAGGAGTGTACAGCGGCTCTAACCTTATTTATCGTCAAACACCATAGGCACCAGGAGTTGACCCTCAAGGACTTTAACTGCACGAGCAGACCCAAACCGAGATTTAAATTTAGCACCAATTATAATGTGACCGCACTTGGAATCGAGCCTGGACCGCTGGAACATCAGAGCGCCGCGCTAGACGACTAGGCTACGGCCCCCAAGTAGCCGGTTCAAAGAGAGCTTCTCGATTTTTCAACTCTTAACTGTTTGGTCCTGAATTTTTATAATTAATATTGCATAGATTTTAGAAAAAAATCCTTTGAACAAATCGTTTACAACAAATGAAATGCAAAAAGCAAAAGCAAAAAGCAAATGAGCAAAAAGCAAAAAGCAAATGAAAATTTCCAACAGATCCATCGGAGTCGAGCAGACTTGACGCGCTTATCGAGCTCCTTATTTTGAGTTGCAACATCATTTTCAAAAGCCCATTGTGTACAAAATCTCATTTTTCAGCTGCAAATATCTAATGTCCATTGAACAGAGTGGAATCTAGCCGCTTTTATTTTGACTGGCAGGTCTTCCCCAAGGCTGATTTGTTGTGACAGTGGACCATTGAGTTTGAGCTTTCAGTTTGAATAATATCAACCAGAGACGGGGAACGGTGGCTGCAGCCGAAATCCGTGCTCAGGGTATTGCAGGGATTTCACTCTTCAGATTGAAACTGCAGTGCATCGGCCTGCAGCGTCCTTGAACTGGAGCGGACACGTCCCCGGGGCCCCTGCTCATCTCTCAAATTTATGGTCTGATTAGCCCTTATCCGCGGCTCTAATCCGCACCTCCGTAGGTCGGTCGGCCCGTCAGAATTATCATCATCATTAGCCTGCTTTAGCTCTGTTGCAAGTCAGAATTTTCTACTAGTTTTAGCTAATCACGCCGTTCCACTGTCTTACCTTCTCAATATTTCGCCCGCTGCATTTCGACCTCTTCAAGCCTGCGGCTTAAGGACTCTTCATTGGATAGACCGAATGCTTATATTTTGAGAACGAATTCGCAACCGTCATTTACTCTCTTTTCATCGACCCCTATCGCAGGTGTTTGACAGTACAGAAAGGCTGTCAGCCACCAGTACCCTGTATTCAACAGTACGTCGGGCCCGTATTTCTCGTGCTCAGGAGTTTTACTCCCAGGTAATATTAGATCGTATCTACATATAATTATGCACGAGATACGCGTGTTGGACGCCGATGCTCTTCAAAAGCTCAGCTGCACACTTTTTTAACTACGAAGTATTTTGCTTGCTAATCAGGCTAATTCTCACCGCCATAAAATGAAGCCAATGTTTGCGTAATAATCCGGCTTGCGCAAAAATTTCCATAGCATTTTTACATCGGTTGTTCCATTTGGTGCCTCATTTCATGGCGGTTTGAATGAAACGTTATTTGTAAAATTATCTGTATTTGAAGTTGCATTGGCAAAACGCACTTACGGCTTCATTGGCACCTGCACACTGCAACAGTCTATCAGTCTGTAGAACTAGCAATACTGTCCTCTATACCAGGAAGTTCCTAGCACATCTATACACTCTGCATACTGGAATGTACTGCCATTTACTGACGTCAAATTGCACAACTTTTTACACCAAGAAGAAAAGCACACTGCAACAATCAACTAAAGCATGTTCTGCCTGACGCAAGAGCGCAGTGTCAAAGCATGATTTGAGACCTGTTTGGTAGTTCCAATATGACTGCCATGTGCTTTACTGGTTTTTAAGCGCGAGTTTCTATTCTAGCTTGGCTCTTCTAGCTCATCAGGCGTCTCCCCGCTCACTCTCGCTTTGTAGGCACAGTAGAGACTTCTCAGCGACAGGCTACCATCATCTGGCTTCTCTTGTTGAGAAAGACCGATTCAATAGTCTGGTTAAATATTCATTGGCCCAGTCAGCAATGGCCCTGGCAGCTTTAAAATGCTTTCCCCTCCTTCCACAGCCTAAAGTGGAGGTAGGACATCGGCTCAACATCCCTGATGGGAGCCCACAATCCCAACTCCCAAGTAGAAAAAATTTAGCAAAAATTAGTGGGGAAAAAGCAGCAAAGTTGTAGTGCAGCAAGTCAGTCAGCTTTTTCCTATGGGCATTCATTCATTCTACCTGACTGACAAACATTATCTTACGGACGAAAGAGTCCCAGTCTCAACTCCAGCTAGACCAAAATGGCTCAGCTGAAGTGCTCTGTCACAGTCAACCCAAGCTGTCATTCCATTTTCCATGTTTTCTTTGTCTTAACAGTTTTCTGTCTCTCTCACTTCTTCATTTGCTCTCGTTTATTCGCGACGTTTTTTCTACCTAACCTTGCCTCGAGTCTTCTTCATTTAGTCCATCTTCAGGAACCTTTTCTATCCAAAGAGCTATTTGGCTACAGTGATCGTTTTCGGAAGAAACATTATGATTTTTTAGGTTTCAAAGCATTTTGAGGCAATGAAACTCGATCTTATGCAACAAATTTTATTATCAATTTTGAGATGAACATCCGCCTTCTTCACCTGGGAATTTCCCAGTCCCACAGCCGGGCCTGCGCACCGACCTTAGTGATCCAGAACCAGGCTAGAGGCTCGCCCTACGCATTCACGACAAAGCTCGCTGCCGGTCCAGGCACCGCTGTCACTGCCACGGCAACAGTCTACAGCCGCTGCCGCTGCCCCCGCCGCCTCAAGAGACAGTCCAACCCGAGCCGATGTTTGAGCTAATGCAGCAGCAGCAGGGGGCGCCAGTCTTGCAGAATCACATTGACGAAGATGACGATAATTTTGGTGGCTGGCCGTTTCATCCGCAGATGAGGATGCACAGCCTTCAGCGCGAGTACCGAGGGCAGAGTTTCCCACGCCGGTTGCCGCCGGGCCAGCAGTGCTGGGAATGGGAACCTATGAGTCAGGGACAAGCGAATCCCCTGACTGGTCTGGGAGCTTCAATGCCGAACGAACTAGCCACGGCCACGGCTTCGACCATTAGACTGGAGAGACGACGTCAGGACGACGCATGCGTTCGACAAAATCGCCGACGGCGGCCGGAGAGAAGCAGCAACGGCACTGGCGGTCGTCGCAAAGGCTGTTGCTGTCCACTGCTATTGATGAGCCTCTGCCTCTGCGCCGTGTCCCTTGCCTTGCTGACCGTTGGCGGAGTCTTTCTGGGACTTCACCTTCGCAGCCAAGCGCACTCTGCGTTCTTAGCCGCTGGGCCAATCGAATCTGACGCAGCGGCTACTCCAGCTCTCGTTGAAGCGGCAGGATCGTCTTCGCGGGTGCCACCAACAATGCCTGCGACAGCCGTTTCAACAACGGCGCCTTCGCCAACGCTGGATCCAGTCGAAACGGAACTCTCAGAAATTCTACGTCAGTTGGATCGTCGGCTTATCGGACTAGTGAACAATCACACGCACCCGTGCGAAGATTTCTACAGCTACGCATGCGGACACTTTGATCGCTATGCAAGTGAGACGCTCCACTGGCCGATGGCACTGACAAGCCGGCAGCAACAATACAATCGTCCCACGAACATCATCGAGCTAACGTCAGCCTTGATAGCCCAGACTGTGCGTCGTCGATTAAACGGTGATTTTGACGGTCTAGGAGCCGTTCAAGCTGAACAGCTTCTGTCAACGGAGGGCCAACAGCTGACTGGCGCATTTCGCCGCTGCCAAATTCGACTGGAGGTAGGCGTCGAGAACAGTGACGACCTGTGCGTCGCGTCGTTGCAAGTGGCCGCGCCAGAGTCGGTGAAGTCGTTGCTTCGGTATCGCAGTTTCAATGCCACTGGTGTTCATGCTGTCCTAGTGAAATTGTTCAACTCGTAAGTTTGGCATGAGGAACTGGGCGCGGAATAGTACAAAGTACACATTTTATACGAGCTTAGAATAGTTCAAGGGCATAGCACAGATGTACGCATGTGCACATTCAGTCACATACGTAGATGAATTTGAGTCCGAATGGAACAACGATGTCTTTCTATGAAAAAGGCTTCTTTTTAGTTCGTAATTTTTTTCCAAGCTGACTGCAATTACAAGCTGACTTTACAATTTCACTCACCAACCCTACGGCTTCACAGGGCACGCAACGAGCTGACGAGACGAGTGCAAGACGCGCAGAAAATCAGCCCTCACACGCGTCAGTCGATGGCTAACCGCCTTGACCGTATTCACCCCATGATTGACTCATCAGGCAATGCCGATCTGAGCGTGCTGCGACACGAATTTCAAAGCAGCAGGCATTTAAACAGGCGCCTAGAACAGCTTTACCTGCAGATGTCTGACCAAGCCGACAAGCCATGCCAACCAGAGCCGTGCAAGGCGCTCCGCGAGTCTTTCTCAGCCTGTGTTTGCCTCACGAACAGCAGCGACCTCTGGCTGCCGTTCAGTTCAATCAATCCACCGCTGTTTCACCTTGCCTACCCAGAGGAGCTGATGTACTCCTACTTGGGCGCCTCCGTAGCGGAAGTTCTGTACTGGAGCATCTCCCCGAAGCACCGTAAGGACTTATTTTCGTCAGCAAGTGAGCACCTGCTCACAAAGTCATTCGAGTGCTTTGCAAAACAGCTGCCTGGTGACAAGCCAAACACGAAACTAATTGAAACGCTCGTTGCTAAGCACGTGTCGCTGTCCGTGTCTCTGGTACTATTCCGACGAAGTCTTGGAGTCGACAGTTTTTTAAGTGGCGGTCCCGAGGTTGACAAACGACTGCGTCTGTTCTTCCTGAACTGGGCCCAGACGCAGTGCTCGACTGACGCAAGTCAATCAGCGGACAGCCGTCTGCTGCTCAACGCGGCGCTCCAGCGCCAGACGGAATTTGCCAGGGTGTTCCAGTGTCCGCAAGGCTCCAGGCATCACTGGACGGCAGCTCCGGTGCCGTGCCACTATCCCTAGCCTTTTTAACCTCTGGATTTGTTTGGAATTTATATTTTTCACAAGCTGAAGAAATCGAGGCCCTTTAGTCTTGAAAACTTTCCTCTCCGTGCCCAGTAATAACGACCGTATCTTTTGTAAGATTTGTTCTTTTTCTCATATACCATCTAGTCCGATTGCAAATGCAGTATGAATGCGTTTGTACCGTAACAAAAATGGGTTATTGCGCTTCCTGGTAGGTCACCCGATTTCCACTCGCACAATAATAATTTATGCATGCGCTCATCCAGCTCTAACATTGACGGACATTCAGTTACGCATCGCAAAGTCATCATTCATCAGAGTGTGTCAACTTTTTATCGTTATATATTTTGTGAAATAAATTCGGCCTCGAAAACATTTGGGAGTCCGAAAATTCAATTTTCTCGCAGAACTGAACTTTTGCGATCTTCACGATCATTAAGATCATTTAAGCCTATCTATCCCTTCAGGCTGAAAATGCAGTTTTTTGGCGTTAACTGACAAAGTGGTTAAAAGTGGTTAAAATTCTATTGTGGTGCCATTAGCCGAAACCTGTTATTACCCATCGACAACAATGGGCCATTTCTAGCATTTACCGCAATTTTCACTTTGGGCCGAATTGTCATTCACTCATAAATCACTTCAATATTTTCAAGCAAAAATTCTAAAGGTGTGCCTTTCAAACACTTTTTGGCAATAAGCTGAATGTTTTAACAAAGAGCTTTAACACGTTTTTGAAAGTGGCGGCTACTGCAGCTAATGCAAGGTGTGACGCAAAGCAACTGCCGACATGGCTTCTAAAATTCTTCGATTTCAGAAAGATATTTTATAGAATATACCAAATGACATTTTCTGGTAAAATTCCAATGATAAAATGCCGCTTTTAATCCTGTAACAGTAGCACATGTACTTTAAATGTAAGGGGTTGCTAGTCAATTTGGCAAGCGAATTCGCTGTAGGTTAAGCTGAGTTAACTGAGGTTAGCACGCAAGTTAAGAGGCTTTGCATCACCCTTTTTTAGATTAGGTTTGGTTTGGATTAGGATTAGAGTAAGGGTTAGGGTAAGGTTTAGTCAATTGTTATAGAACCCCTGCTTTGCTCAATAACCAATGATTCAGTTGATTTTGTTATTTGAAGCAGCCATCAGCAGCCCTTAGACATGCAGAGAGGTAGACAATACAATCGCCATAGCAAGCGGTTACCCTTAAAGCTTAAGACCCCACCAGCTTGCACAGTCGGCATAATTGATTCACTACTGTTTGTTGTTAGTCAAGCATCCTTAACGAATGATCACACGCAACGACGCTGCAGTGTTAAGAGAATACAGAGACGAAGCTAGGTAGTAGGTAAGTGATGATGAGAAACAGGCAGCTCACAAATGAGTGCTGTGCTCAGCAATCATCATTAATGAGTTGAGCGTTGTGTTTTAAGAATGGCTGTTCTCGGCCAGACGTGCCAACCCAGCCGGTCAGGGGACGGTTTTTAGCACACTTGAGTGACGGGAATCAGAATGCATACAAAGTGCATGGGGAACTAACTGTACACAGTATACGGCTTGTCGGGTGCTAACGTTTAGATTGTAGTAAAGAATTTACATGTAAATATTGTTGCAAGCCAAGCACAAATTGAATCAGCAGCCGCACCAGTTTCACCGTTCGATCCGAAGTCCAAGTCAGAAGTAGGTCTTAGTTGCACCATAAATGAACAGATGGTCGGATATGAATGGAAAATGAACTGATGAAATTATGATGGATGGCTTGATTGTCACAGGGAGATAGTCTATGAGCCAAAGCCCTTCCATAGCAGGGATGGTTGGCTGAGAATGTCTTGAGCGTATCGTTCTTCCACTCCGGATTAAGTCAACTGCTCCCAAGCTCAAACTGACTGCAAAAAGCTATAGTCACTGTTAATAAGCCGTGCATTGCTAATGCAGAACCTCCAATTCTCCTTGAGAAGACAGAATTAAGTTGGAGGCCAAACACAAGGTAAGAGAGTTAGAAAAGAATAAAATCCATTAGTTAGTGCCAATTGAAGTTTCTGGCTGAGAGCGAAAGTCAGAAAAAGACAGAAGTGGACAAGGCCGTCTAAATTGGTTCGCCTGAAATCCCGGGCAGACAAGCCAACTCTGCAAACAGAAAAGATATTGTTGAAGGCCGGGAGAACAAGGAAGAAAGACACTTAAAAAATTCAGTTACTTCTTGGGACCATTTAATGGTTAATGTTTTGAACCCAAACTACTAAAAGCTTCTAGTAAAAGCACTATGCTTACTACTTATTTTACTGTAGTAGTGTAAAGAGTTTTTGTGTGTAGTATGGCGACTATATTTAGCAATATTCTACACACTATTGATAGATAGTAGTGCAATATATAAAGATCTGTAAATGTATAATGGGACAAAATAGAAATTCGGATTTGTTGAAAAATAAAAGTTAGAGCGGTAGAAAGGTATATCGATATTAGGCAGAGAAATTAAAAATACGCCTTCACATAACTTAATTTTGATAATCACTTCAAGTTCAGGAGATGTCAGTTTTATTGTGTTAATTTTAGGCATTTGACAGCTGAAGTAGAAGACGCCACACTCGCAACTCGTGCATAGTAAAATCCCATTGACTGATCGATGAATGACTCACACTAGCCAAAAGCGTTAATTGGGTTTTATCATAGACAAGCTGGGTAGCAGGATATACTGTGCTATCTGTGGTATATTTTGCAATCCTTTTTGGTAAAAAAAACTACGCATTTTGCTGATACGTTTTTCAGCAAAAATCGGTCTCTAGTGAACTTTGCACAATTTTTTAGTGTCTTCTGATTCAACTGGCCAATGAATTTATACGTTTGACGGTTGCTGATTTTAATGTTAGTTAAAAATAGTTTGTAGAACTTATGACAGCTCAACGACGCCGCCTGCATTCGGACCTCTCCGACTCGGTGCAGTATCGCATTGCAAGGGGCTTGTCGTGCCAGTTACAGTTGAACTCCGGTACCGGCTTCCTGCTTCCCCTGCGGCCGCGCATGCAAATCACGATCCGTCTGGCTATGTAGTCTGAGCACTTGCACTGAATAGGGTGTGGTTAGGGCGTCTTGGTTAGAATTTCTTTAATAAATAAAACTGATTGCCATTTCCTGCTACTAGTAATACTCCTGTACTATTCTCCATCATGTATTCTCCTCACTCCTGTACTATTCTCCATCATGTATTCTCCTCACTCTTGTACTATTCTCCATCATGTATTCTTCTCACTCTTGTACTACTCGTATTCTCAATCATGTATTCTCCTCACTCTTGTACTATTCTCAATCATGTACATGTATTCTCCTCACTATTGTACTATTCGCTATCATGTATTCTCCTCACTCTTGTACTATTCTCCATCATGTATTCTCCTCACTCTTGTACTATTCTCCATCATGTATTCTCCTCACTTTTGTACTATTCTCCATCATGTATTCTCCTCATTCTTGTACTATTCTCCATCATGTATTCCCCTCACTCTTGTACTATTCTCAATCATGTATTCTCCTCACTTTTGTACTATTCTCCATCATGTATTCTCCTCATTCTTGTACTATTCTCCATCATGTATTCTCCTCACTCTTGTACTATTCTCCATCATGTATTCTCCTCACTCTTGTACTATTCTCCATCATGTATTCCCCTCACTATTGTACTATTCTCCATCATGTATTCTCCTCACTATTGTACTATTCTCCATCATGTATTCTCCTCACTATTGTACTATTCTCCATCATGTATTCTCCTCACTTTTGTACTATTCTCCATCATGTATTCTTCTCACTCTTGTACTACTCGTATTCTCAATCATGTATTCTCCTCATTCTTGTACTATTCTCAATCATGTATTCTCCTCACTTTTGTACTATTCTCCATCATGTATTCTCCTCACTCTTGTACTATTCTCCATCATGTATTCTCCTCACTCTTGTACTATTCTCAATCATGTACATGTATTCTCCTCACTATTGTACTATTCGCTATCATGTATTCTCCTCACTCTTGTACTATTCTCCATCATGTATTCTCCTCACTGTTGTACTATTCTCCATCATGTATTCTTCTCACTCTTGTACTATTCTCCATCATGTATTCTTCTCACTCTTGTACTACTCGTATTCTCAATCATGTATTCTCCTCATTCTTGTACTATTCTCAATCATGTATTCTCCTCACTTTTGTACTATTCTCCATCATGTATTCTCCTCACTCTTGTACTATTCTCCATCATGTATTCTCCTCACTCTTGTACTATTCTCAATCATGTATTCTCCTCACTTTTGTACTATTCTCCACCATGTATTCTCCTCACTCTTATACTACTCGTATTCTCCATCATGTATTCTCCTCACTCTTGTACTATTCTCAATCATGTATTCTCCTCACTCTTGTACTTTTCTCCATCATGTATTCTCCTCACTCTTGTACTATTCTCCATCATGTATTCTACTCAATCTTGTACTACTCGTATTCTCCATCTTGTATTCTCCTCACTCTTGTACTATTCTCCATCATGTATTCTACTCACTCTTGTACTACTCGTATTCTCCATCATGTATTCTCCTCACTCTTGTACTATTCTCCATCATGTATTCTCCTCACTCTTGTACTATTCTCCATCATGTATTCTCCTCACTCTTGTACTATTCTCCATCATGTATTCTTCTCACTCTTGTACTATTCTCAATCATGTATTCTTCTCACTCTTGTACTATTCTCCATCATGTATTCTTCTCACTCTTGTACTATTCTCAATCATGTATTCTCCTCACTCTTGTACTATTCTCAATCATGTATTCTCCTCACTCTTGTACTATTCTCAATCATGTATTCTCCACACTCTTGTACTATTCTCAATCATGTATTCTCCTCACTCTTGTACTATTCTCGGTTCTGTACACCCCTCGCTCTTGTACTCGCAATATCCTCAATCTAGTACAAGCCTCTCCCGCAGTAATCTCAGGACACGGTAACAAATCTCAATGTTCTCACCTTGAAGTTTTTCTCGGCAGCCCAGCGAGCGCAGTATCTGTTGGCCACGGGTCTGGCAGCTTTGACGCACATTGAGTCGTGCATGATCAAGTAAACACCGTTTGGTACTCGAGTGGCGCAGACCACCTCCCGATTTTGGTACTGGGGGCTGTCCACGCTGCACAATGTCCAATTGCCAACTACCCACTCGCTTGGCTGAGAGCAGACAGCGTCGAATTCACAGGGGGCGGCGGTGTACAATCGAGTACTTTTTTCGTAGATTGTTTGGCACAACGATAAGCTGACCGACCGGTTGCGAGTGTCCTGGCAGGTCAATCGCGGCACGTCGAACGCTAGTTTGCGCTCATGAAGACAGCGACACTGTGCAGTAGGATCATGTAAATTTTATTCATGGATTCTGCGGTCTAAAACTATTTATACCCCATGGAATTCAATTGATTTTGGTTGGCACACAAAAAGCATTCTTTGATGCCACTGAGTTAGCAATTAAGGCTGAAGAGGAAGATAAGGTTCACTTTTCACAAGACACCTACCTACCGACAAATCATTTCAAAAGCAACGGATTAATGACTCCTAATCCGAGAAGGTACTTACCCCGGTCAGTCCACCTCGAAGCAGCCTCAGCTGACTGCAGGGCGGGCCGCAGCCCAACAAGGTCCTCTGCGCTGGCGGGCCGCCCTTGCGGCGCGTGCACTCCTCTTCGGGACTTTGAAAACGCCGACTAGAGTTCTGATTGAGAAGGAATAAAAGTCGGTAATCAGTGTTAGTTATAGTCGTAGCGAGGCACAATAGCTCCTGTGTACGCAGCCAGATCAAGCATTCAACTTACTTTGAAACCGCATCAGCTGTTAAATTGATTGGCAGTCTGTGGACGCAGTCGTGACTGACGTATCGATAGCTGCGAGTCCCGCATCCGAAGCACTGTGAATTGCAGGGTGCGATAAGTTGAACCTGCTATAGTAACAAAGTCTAGTTCGATAGGCCGGGCTGTAGCCTAGGGAGGGGTTGTAGCCTAGGGAGGGGTTGTAGCCTAGGGAGGGGTTGTAGCCTAGGGAGGGGTTGTAGCCTAGGGAGGGGTTGTAGCCTAGGGAGGGGTTGTAGCCTAGGGAGGGGTTGTAGCCTAGGGAGGGGTTGTAGCCTAGGGAGGGGTTGTAGCCTAGGGAGGGGTTGTAGCCTAGGGAGGGGTTGTAGCCTAGGGAGGGGTTGTAGCCTAGGGAGGGGTTGTAGCCTAGGGAGGGGTTGTAGCCTAGGGAGGGGTTGTAGCCTAGGGAGGGGTTGTAGCCTAGGGAGGGGTTGTAGCCTAGGGAGGGGTTGTAGCCTAGGGAGAGGTTGTAGCCTAGGGAGGGGTTGTAGCCTAGGGAGGGGTTGTAGCCTAGGGAGGGGTTGTAGCCTAGGGAGGGGTTGTAGCCTAGGGAGGGGTTGTAGCCTAGGGAGGGGTTGTAGCCTAGGGAGGGGTTGTAGCCTAGGGAGGGGTTGTAGCCTAGGGAGGGGTTGTAGCCTAGGGAGGGGTTGTAGCCTAGGGAGGGGTTGTAGCCTAGGGAGGGGTTGTAGCCTAGGGAGGGGTTGTAGCCTAGGGAGGGGTTGTAGCCTAGGGAGGGGTTGTAGCCTAGGGAGGGGTTGTAGCCTAGGGAGGGGTTGTAGCCTAGGGAGGGGTTGTAGCCTAGGGAGGGGTTGTAGCCTAGGGAGGGGTTGTAGCCTAGGGAGGGGTTGTAGCCTAGGGAGGGGTTGTAGCCTAGGGAGGGGTTGTAGCCTAGGGAGAGGTTGTAGCCTAGGGAGGGGTTGTAGCCTAGGGAGGGGTTGTAGCCTAGGGAGGGGTTGTAGCCTAGGGAGGGGTTGTAGCCTAGGGAGGGGTTGTAGCCTAGGGAGGGGTTGTAGCCTAGGGAGGGGTTGTAGCCTAGGGAGGGGTTGTAGCCTAGGGAGGGGTTGTAGCCTAGGGAGGGGTTGTAGCCTAGGGAGGGGTTGTAGCCTAGGGAGGGGTTGTAGCCTAGGGAGGGGTTGTAGCCTAGGGAGGGGTTGTAGCCTAGGGAGGGGTTGTAGCCTAGGGAGGGGTTGTAGCCTAGGGAGGGGTTGTAGCCTAGGGAGGGGTTGTAGCCTAGGGAGGGGTTGTAGCAGCCTAGGGAGGGGTTGTATCCTAGGGAGGGGTTATAGCCTAGCGGTTAGAGCGTCGGACTCACGACTTGAAGGTCAGGGGTTCGATTCCCGATCCCACTGAAACAATCTGTGTCCTTAAAGAAGACACTTAATTCTGCATTGCTTCAGTTCACCCAGCTGTAAAATGGGTGCCAGCATTAGCTGGGGTAAATGGGGATGGGGGATGGGAGTGGCGACCCCCCAGTCCTTGGACTGGACAGCCGTACGCAGCCTTCAAATGCGCCGCGCAATAGCTGAGGCTGAGCTGTCGGTTGCACATCTGGCCCCATTGGGGCAGGTGTAATCAATTATATTATTATTATTATTCGATAGGCACTTGTACTTACAGGTCCGAATGATCCTGGAGTCCAATCGAATTTCGAATCCTTTGTCGAGGGAAGCTATAATTAAAAAAAATTCGATGAGCTGATTTTATGACATCATATAAAATCGATACGATCGAGATTAATTTAACTGCGCTTCTGTCAAGTCTCAATTGATTTAGTTGATTTAGTCTGGCAAAAGAGCAGCACTGTAGTGTTTCTTACTTTATCTTTGCTTTGGACGGGAAAGCACAGATACTAAATATACCAGATGGTTCACTCAGCACTATCTTAATGTGTCATTTTGACTTGCTGCTCTCCTTGCAATGGCCTAAGAGTATATTTGCCTTATTTTTTTGTTTAGAGATTAATTTTTGGAGAAAAGCATGACTAGCTGCTCGTGTCACACGCAAGCAACTTTGCCGCTTTCAAGGTAGTTGCATGAGGTAGTCGAATAAGTACATATTGCTTTTTCCTCTCATACTACTGGAACAGAGAGTAGTTTTGAAGAATATGGTTGAGTGAACCATCCAATTTAGCTACTACAACTTTCTTTGTACTTATCACTTAGTGATTTAGTAACTGCGGGAAGCTAGCTCGTACAAGAGTTAAATGCCGATTTATTAATAACTTAGTCCACGAAAAGCATTGCTTTGATAGGTTTGTACCACAGACACAAACTCACTGGTTAGAATTTTAAACCAGAGAATATCCAGTATACATAGAATACCAATAGAAGGGTCTAAAGTGAAGCTGATTTTCGTTCCTTCCGGGACTCTATACTTTTTGGCCATAGACATTTCGAGTTTAATGAAAGCATGGTGAAAAACTGTGCATGATAGCTTAAACTGCTAAAACTCAATGTCTATGGCCAAAAAGTTCATTTACCAAGTATTTAAATAAAGTATAAAGTATGTATACTCGATATTCTCTGGTTAAAAACTATCAATTATTTTCAAACACAAAGTTATGAATGGATCGGATTTTTGTAGTTTCCTGTCTCTAGCATCGAGTAGTCCTTGTTGAATATTCAGATTTTCAACAAGCGTAACTTGAGTAGAAACTGGACTCGTGTATGTGTGGAGATGCACTATCTATTTAAAAAGATATTGCTGGAAATTTTATTCGAAGATATAGTTTCTGTTTCTCCACAGGTTTTGAAAAGATTTGCTCTTTGAATGAAGTTTCGCTATCAAGAGACATACACTCACCGAGAATTCCACTCCTTTGGAATTCTTTTTCTCAACCTCTGCCCAGTTGTATTCGAATGTGTTGATCGATTTCACCGCTTCGCTGGTGGTCGCATCGCAATGCGCTGGTGCGATGCTTAGCTGCAGGATGACACAACATGACACGCTTTTTACAGTAGCATCGTCGATTAAGTTCACAAAGTATTGAACTTACCAAGATCGTCAGAATGCTGACAAGCAGCAGTCGAGAAATGATTGGCAGCATTGAATATCTAAACTGAGAGGTTTGCATCAGTATCGCTTTTGAAGCCCGTCAGAAAGGCCTTGTATTATTATATAATGCCGAAGAAAGGTAAGGCAGACGGAAAATGGAAAACTATTGATGAGATTTGGTTGGCTGGTAGCTAGTAAGCCGTCCGACCCACTGGATTTCGGATAAACAAAGCCCAATGGAAATTGTAGAACAAGCAACGCAGGATCGGAAGATTAGGCTGAAGAGTGAAGGACAGAGATGAAAGGCTCATTCTAGAACTAGAAAATTCCGAGGTCAAATCTCCTTTTATCATCAATTAGACCTGGGACCTACGTGAGCCAGATATGCGCTGGCCGGGTACCGGTTTAAGGACCATCTGCAGCTGCCTATCAACAGGCCGGAATACCAATAGTCCACATTTATTTTAACAAGATTTGTACATAGCCGAACTGCTTCTTCAGACTGCTAAAAAATCTACGTGTTTACATTACTTCTTACTAAAAGTAGAAGCCAATAGACGTTTAGGACTTTTTTCTCGCATTGACTTATCATAACGTTCGTTTAGTTTTTGTTGTCTGTGGCATAACACAGTTTTTCCACATAAATTCTGAATAATAGATTTATTTTTTCAGGACACAGCTGTGGATATAATCACTGATTGTTATAAGGAAGTGGCCAGCTGAGCAACATGCTTAAAAAAACCTGTATTTAACGAAAAACATTTTTGTCGTCGAATTTTCGTTGTTAAACGCCCCGACGACATGGCTGAGCAGATATTGAAGGATCCTGATCATCGAGAAGTGTGCAGCCTGACGCAAAGTGCAAGATTCGGCAACAATGATGAGCTGGGTGTGTGCGCTAGAGCGGAAGCCATGAGCAATGAGCAGGTCGAGAGCGTGACTTTCGAGAGCAACAATGAAGGCGTGCGCACGGAGGAGGTCGACAAACTTGGCGAAGTTCTGATCAGAGACGCGGCTCATTCTGACAACAATATCGTGAGCGATGCATCAGATTATGCTGCTGACGAGGAAGAACCATTTTCTCCTAACAATAGTGACAAAACAACAGAAAATGATGACGATCAGTTTAGTTTGGACAACAATGGTGCTGTGAGGATGCATTTTAACACTGACGACGCTAAAACTGGCACTGAGCAGGGTCCTGAAGAACTGGAGGAAGAAACCGAGAATGCAGATGAGGGAACAGATTATGAAGAGAACGAAACAGATTATGAAGAGGAAGAAACAGAAGATGAAGAGGAAGAAACAGAGAATGAAGAGGATGGGACGGAGAATGAAGAGGATGGAACAGAATACGACGAAGAAAGGACAGATTACGAGGATGGAACGGAGAATGAAGAAGAAGTTACGGAAATTGAGGATCCTGATGGCCCAGAAAACGGAGATTATGACACAGAAAATGAAAGCTTTGTAACTGACAATGATGATGAAATAGCGGACGAAAAAGATAGCGGCGAGGAAAACGTAGCAGACAATGAAGAAGCAGAGGTGGACGAAGAAGAAGCAGAGATAGATAATGAAGAAGCAGAGATAGATAATGAAGAAGCAGAGGTGGATAATGAAGAAGCAGAGGTGGATAATGAAGAAGCAGCGGTGGATAATGAAGAAGCAGAGGTGGGTAATGGAGAAGCAGAGATAGATAATGAAGAAGCAGAGGTGGATAATGAAGAAGCAGAGGTGGGTAATGGAGAAGCAGAGATAGATAATGAAGAAGCAGAGGTGGATAATGAAGAAGCAGAGATAGATAATGAAGAAGCAGAGGTGGATAATGAAGAAGCAGCGGTGGATAATGAAGAAGCAGAGGTGGATAATGAAGAAGCAGAGGTGGATAATGAAGAAGCAGAGATAGATAATGAAGAAGCAGAGGTGGATAATGAAGAAGTGCCATCAAACAAGCTACACAGGCAGGAAAGCTTGGGTGTAAAACAGTTGAAATCAAGGCTGCAAGCTATGCCGACAAGCTGCAAAGCTGTGGCTGGCAGGAAAGTGAAGGACAGAATCTCTCTCGAGTTAAGCCAGTTGCTGTCGAACGTGCTGCTAAAAATGGTGGCCCGATTGATAGCGAAGACGCAGAAGAAAACGGCTGCAAACATTGTGAAGATGGCTCTGATGCAGGCGTTAAACGAGCTTTAAATTCTACTGGGACTAAGTGTTCGGCTTGCTGATAAACTGAAACTGGACTGTGTATTTCTTTTCTATCAGTTTAAATATAATTTTTGCGTCTTTGAAACTGCTTTATCAAAAATCGGTCTATTTTTTGTTTGAACTTTCATTTTTGAACAATATTTGCAGTCGTGGTCCTGCGGTTTAGGCTACTGGTTTCTCTGGTTATTATTCTTAGTGGATTCTAATAGTTTAGTTGGTAGGTTGCTGCCACCAGGTTTCCTGATACTCCCTAATCCTAATATTTAGTGATTAAAGAAGACAGGAAACCAATATAAATCTTAGTTTTCAAGCAAAATGTTCAACTATAGATAAGATTGTTAACATACAAAATGTTGTTTTACATTAAATTCCTAGCTGTTTTCCCTAGAATGTGCTTGGGCAAGACTCCCGTGTTTTAGAAGCAAGACTCATCTAGAGCAATATTAATTCCTATGCCAAACAAAGTCCCTTTATTTCCATTACGTTTAATTCCCTTTTTGTTGACATTTTCTAAGTCGAAAGATTGCAACGAAGGATGCTTCTCCAAAGAGCCCAACCGCTCTTTATTAATAATAAAAACCCTAACTTAATCTAATTACCGATATTTCCGCTACTGAAAACTACTGTTAGTAGAGTAAAAGCAAATATGATTCCGCTCCTAAATTACGCCCTACAACATTATTCAATGATTTAAAATTTTGACGTAGCATTAAATTTTCACAAAGAATGTGGATCAAGTTAAACTGTACAAAGTCGGTGCAGGAGGTGCTGCTGCTGGCGCTGCGGGCTTCGATCGGCATCGACGAGCTTTCACTCAAGAAAAGGTGAATTAATCTTGCATTTCTAAGAAAAACAAAATGATAGTGAAGTATTTTTTAAATCATACGCTCGTACATACGCTAGCTACACGAAACTTAGTTCAAGTCGAATTTGCAATGAATTAGTTAGTAGTAAAGTATCCGTTAAGCCAGGGGTCGCCAAACTCCGGCCTGCAATGCCTCTCTATCCAGCCCTCGGGTCCTTCGAAATTTCACAATAGCAATCCGACCCGCTTAAGGTTTTGTCTTCTCATCTGCTCCCCTCTCCTCTCTCTCCTATTTGATCTCTCCTCCCTCTCGTCTCCTCTCTTCTCCTTTCTCCTATTTCTCTTCTCTATTCCCTATCCTCTCTCCACTCCCCTCCTAGTCATGCTCTAGGTTCTCTAGGCTCTAGGCCCTTGAGATAAAAAGTTTGCTGACCTCTGCGTTAAGCGCTACATGTATATTTGTTTAGCTATACGAAGTGCCCTGAAGCCTCATCATTTCACACAAGAGTTAAGCTTGTAATGCTTACCTGGCTCCTGATGTAGGCTTTAAAATAGGCTCCCTACATCAAGACAAAAATGAGGAGTTAAATGTTCGTCATTTCTTCATATCCGCTACTTTCCAATCGCGTCGCAAACGATCAAATGGAGATGCCCGTGCCGACTACAGAAGTTAAGCTTCCTGCTGTGCAAGCCTTGTAAGTTTTTCGTGGCTACTCAAGTAGAACTAAAATGAGCACGTTTTAAGGCTCAACTCGAGTAAGCTTCCTGTTCGTGCTCGAGTCACAATTTGTAATGTTTTGGTATCCAGTTAACTCTATACTGGCTTTGGTTCAATGTTTGATTTAAAAGTTTTCCAACAGCTGCTTTAGAAGTGATTGAGAACTATCTATCAAAATCTATAGTTATGACAGCAGCGGGGAGAGAGATAAACACTGTTCGATTGGTAACCAAGCCAATTTCATACTTGCTAGGTTCCAGTTCTAAAAAGCCAGGGAATGAACCATATGGAAAGCCTACGCTGAGATTCTAATAAGAAAAGGCATGCATTCAGGCTCACTCGAAAAAAGGTGTGTTACCCATTGAGCTGTTTAGGGCGTTGTCATGAGCGTTCAAGCTGTCGTAATCGGAGCCAACGGCTTCCTGGGTCGACGTCTCGTCGAAACGCTTTGTAGACGCAGAAACTTGCGCGTGTCGGCCAACGAGAAACTTCCTGTGTCGAGCATCGTGCTGTTCGACGTTGCCGACTCGTCCGATGCCTTCATGCGACGTCAGTGCGACGAGGACAGTCGCTGCTGCTTGGTGCTCGGCAGTCTCACAAAAGCTGAAGACACTGCCGAGGCTCTGAGGCCACGCGCGACCGACTGCCGAACTGTGGTCAGCTTTCACCTGGCCGCCATGCTTAGCGGACAGGCTGAAGCTAATTTCGACGGCGGAATGCAGGTGGGCTCAACAGTTTATCGACGTTGCGTCGTACTACATAATAATGATAGTAATACTTATTGCGCGGCGCATCTGAAGGCTGCGTACGGCTGTTAAGTCGAAAGACTGGGGATGGGAAGGTCGTCACACTCAATTTCGTTAAGCTAATGCCGCCAACTATTTTACAGCTGGGTGAACTGAAGCAATGCAGAGTTAAGTGTCTTGCTTAAGGACACAAATTTTTTCGAGTTGGTCGACAATCGAACCCCCGACCTTTCAGTCGTGAGTCCGACGCTCTTCGAGGTTACCGCTTACTGAGCCACCATTCCATATATAGAGCGCACTTCATGACAACTTGCCACCCATAGAGCAACGTTCGATCAGCTAAATCCAGATTCAAATAACAAAGAAATCCTGAACTTTTTATCCAGGTAAATCTGTTCGGCGCAATCACTGTGATTGAGCAGGTTCGCGCTCTCGGTGTCAAGCTCGGCCGGCCTCAAATCTACGTGTACGTCAGCACCGACTACGTCGCCTGTTTCAACGACACCAACAGACGAGTGCCAATCAACGAGGAGGCCTTCCGACTGTCCCCGACGTCCTACGGAGTGCACAAGGCGTGCGTCGAGCTGCTGGTATGCGACTACAGCCGACACGGCTTCATCGACGGTCGAGTAGCTCGAATCTCGGCCGTGATTGGCCGGCCGGGGTTCAGCAACAGCGTCTCCTCGTCCTACAGCATGATCTTCACGCAGACTCTGCTGGGCCGGGATTACACTGTCTACCCGGACATGGACTATCCGTACCCCTGCTCCTGCATTGATAACAACTGCCGATGTCTGATTAAACTGGCTGGCAAAGTGACTGCCGAGCAGCTGGGGCACAATCGGGTTGTACAACTGCCTGCCAGGTCTTTTTTCTTGTTTTCAATTTGTTTGTGTCTTAGCGTCTCTGTCTGTTGGGAGTAATGTGTCTGACTCCCACGCAAAAGTCCACGTCATCGTTTCTTTCTGTCTGTCTGTCTGTCTGTCTGTCTTAGTGTCTGTCTGTCTGTCTGTCTTAGTGTCTGTCTGTCTGTCTGTCTTAGTGCCTGTCTGTCTGTCTGTCTGTCTGTCTGTCTGTCTGTCTGTCTGTCTGTCTGTCTGTCTGTCTGTCTGTCTGTCTGTCTGTCTGTCTGTCTGTCTGTCTGTCTGTCTTTCTGTCTGTCTGTCTGTCTGTCTGTCTGTCTGTCTGTCTGTCTGTCTTAGTGTCTGTCTGTCTGTCTGTCTTAGTGTCTGTCTGTCTGTCTGTCTTTCTCTGTCTGTCTGTCTGTCTTAGTGTCTGTCTGTCTGTCTGTCTGTCTTAGTGTCTGTCTGTCTGTCTTAGTGTCTGTCTGTCTGTCTGTCTTAGTGTCTGTCTGTCCGTCTGTCTGTCTTAGTGTCTGTCTGTCTGTCTGTCTGTCTTAGTGTCTCTCTGTCTGTCTGTCTGTCTTAGTGTCTGTCTGTCTGTCTGTCTGTCTCTCTGTGTGTCTGTCTGTCTGTCTGTCTGTCTGTCTGTCTGTCTGTCTGTCTGTCTGTCCCTGACTCTACGAAGTCTTCACGATCTTCCTTCCAGGTCTCTGACTCTGCGCCAGATCTGGGCGGCAACGCAACGAGTCGCAGCCGAATTGGACATCAAGCTGGGCGCCATCACCCAGTCCAGTCTGGCCGAATCGCCTTTCAGCTTCAAGTCGATGAACGTTGTGCCGGCTGTCGATCACTCCAGGGCGGTTAGCCTTGGCTTGCCTGACAATGTTGATGTGGACTCCATCATCAAGGAATATGTGCGCCGCTTTGTAGCTTTGGTGTAGGGAGCGACCACAGACAGACAGACAGACAGACAGAAAGACAGACAGACAGACAGACAGACAGACAGACAGACAGACAGACAGACAGACAGACAGACAGACAGACAGACAGACAGACAGACAGACAGACAGACAGACAGACAGACAGACAGACAGACAGACAGACAGACAGACAGACAGACAGACAGACAGACAGACAGACAGACAGACAGACAATATCTATAAAGGATGGTATTAAAAAACTTGGGGAGTCAGTTTATTACTTTCATGCCCAAAAAATTGCTGGCTTAGCCAAATTTTATTGTGATCACACATTGCAAAGATATTTTTAACTACAGGAGTTGATTTAACAAATAAAAACTTTTAGTGAGACGAAGTGAGTTTACACAATGACAAACTAATATAAGATTTTTGTACTTGTAAAAGATCTTGCTCAGAATGAGACTAGAGATGAGGATGAGATCTAGAGGTGAGGTCAAGGATGTTGTTAGATTGTAGAATCGATAAGTTTACATAGTGTGGCTTAGGGTTATTTAAATGTCGATATTAAAATTTCGAAGCATATAAATGTGGTAAAATTGCATTCCTAATTTTCACTGTTGCGCTGAGGTCTGATATTCAATTTTCCTGACAAATATAAAAGGTTTTTAATAGAACATAACAGTATTCTTTAAAACTTTGCAAAAGAGGATACAGAGTTAAAATATTAACATGCAGATTTATTTTTCGGTAGCATCTTTCATGCTACACTTGTATTCTGTTATAATATGATCAGCGGATCATTGCGCCTTAAATTGCATCAGGATATCACCGATAAATCAATCAGATCATCATCCGGTCAGTCAAATCATTATCCAGTCAGTCAAATCATCACTCAGCTAGTTAAATCATCACTCAGTCAGTGAAATCATCACTCAGTCAGTCAAATCATCACTCAGTCAGTCAAATCATCACTCAGCTAGTTAAATCATCACTCAGTCAGTGAAATCATCACTCAGTCAGTCAAATCATCACTCAGTCAGTCAAATCATCACTCAGTCAGTCAAATCATCACTCAGCTAGTTAAATCATCACTCAGTCAGTGAAATCATCACTCAGTCAGTCAAATCATCACTCAGACAGTCAAATCATCACTCCGACAGTCAAATCATCAGTCAAATAATCACTCAGTCAAATCATCACGTAGACAGTCAAATCATCACTCAGTCAGTCAAATCATTACTCAGTCAAATCATCACGCAGACAGTCAAATCATCACGCAGACAGTCAAATCATCACGCAGTCAAATTATTACTCAGTCAAATCATCACGCACACAGTTAAATCATCACTGTGAAATCATCACTCAGACAGTCAAATCATCACTCAGACAGTCAAATCATCACTCAGTAAAATCATCACTCAGTAAAATCATCACTCAGACAGTCAAATCATCACCCAGTCAGCCAAATCATCACTCAGCTAGTCAAATCATCACTGAGTCAGTCAAATCAACACTCAGCCAATCTGAGTCAATAAAGGCAAAGCTCATAAACTTGTCAATCAGACAAAGTCCGTCCACATTTGACTTGTCAGCCATTAAAAGTCCTTGAACTCGGGACCAGTTGGTCAGTTGCTCCTGACGAGGTTCACATAGGCCCGTCTGCTAAGTTTATAGCGCACGGTCAGCTGACACACGTAGGGCGCCGCCCAGTCGGCTCGACGACCCGGTCGCTGCTTTAGTCGACTTCGTCTTTGAAGTCGTTGACGACGACGACGACGACGACGACTTTGACGACGACCGGCACGACTTTTATTTTTCGGCTTCGACTGGCTTAGGCGGCATCGGCGACTTTTCAGCCAGCGATTGCGGTGGACAAAAGCGCAATCGGCACGTCGACGAGGATGTCCGCGGGCCCAGCGGAGGCCGCCAGCCAGAGCTGAGGCAACGTCCTCGCCGCTCGGCTGTCGCCACCGGCCGTCTTTGCCGCGGTAGAGACCTTAATGATGGTGGGGTGTGGGTTCTAGCGAGTGGGTTCTATCGAGTGGGTTCTATCGTGTGGGTTCTAGCGAGTGGGTTCTATCGTGTGGGTTCTAGCGAGTGGGTTCTAGCGAGTGGGTTCTATCGTGTGGGTTCTAGCGAGTGGGTTATATCGTGTGGGTTCTAGCGAGTGGATTCTATCGTGTGGGTTCTAGCGAGTGCGTTCTAGCATGTGGATTCTAGCATGTGGGTTTTAGCGTGTGGGTTCTAGTATGTGGGTTCTAGAGTGTGGGTTCTAGCGAGTGGGAATTCTAGCGTGTGGGTTCTAGCGAGTGGGAATTCTAGCCAGTGGGAATTCTAGCGTGTAGGTTCTAGCGTGTAGGATCTAGTGAGTGGGTTCTAGCGTGTAGGTTCTAGCGTGTGGGTTCTAGCGAGTGCGTTCTAGCATGTGGATTCTAGCATGTGGGTTGTAGCGTGTGGGTTCTAGCGAGTGGGAATTCTTGCGAGTGGGAATTCTAGCGTGTAGGTTCTAGCATGTGGGTTGTAGCGTGTGGGTTCTAGCGAGTGGGAATTCTTGCGAGTGGGAATTCTAGCGTGTAGGTTCTAGCGTGTAGGATCTATCGTGTGGGTTCTAGCGAGTGGGTTCTATTGTGTGGGTTCTAGCGTGTAGGATCTAGTGTGTGGGTTCTAGCGAGTGGGTTCTATCGTGTGGGAGTTCTATCGAGTGGGTTCTAGCAAATCACCCATTAAAGAATAGCGACAAATTCTTGCAAAGCGAAACCAATCCAGCGCTCACCAATCCAATAGCGCTTTCTGGTACGCAGATTCTTGCGAATCCAGCGCGCATCAGCTGCGCTGCCCAGCTCCAAGAGGCGGGCTCCGTACTTGGCGCACTCGGCGGTCGCTGCAGTGAAGCTGAGCCGCGCCTTGAACAGGCGAACGCAGGAGAGGCCTGACTTGGCTGTCCAGCCTGCGGGATTCAGATGGAGGTGATTCTGGAGTGCTAGTTGCACCCCTGGTGCTGGCGCCCCTGGTGCTGGCGCCCTGGTGCTGGCGCCCCTGGTGCTGGCGCCCCTGGTGCTGGCGCCCCTGGTGCTGGCGCCCCTGGTGCTGGCGCCCCTGGTGCTGGCGCCCCTGGTGCTGGCGCCCCTGGTGCTGGCGCCCCTGGTGCTGGCGCCCCTGGTGCTGGCGCCTCTGGTGCTGGCGCCCCTGGTGCTGGCGCCCCTGGTGCTGGCGCCCCTGGTGCTGGCGCCCCTGGTGCTGGCGCCCCTGGTGCTGGCGCCCCTGGTGCTGGCGCCCCTGGTGCTGGCGCCCCTGGTGCTGGCGCCCCTGGTGCTGGCGCCCCTGGTGCTGGCGCCCCTGGTGCTGGCGCCCCTGGTGCTGGCGCCCCTGGTGCTGGCGCCCCTGGTGCTGGCGCCCCTGGTGCTGGCGCCCCTGGTGCTGGCGCCCCTGGTGCTGGCGCCCCTGGTGCTGGCGCCCCTGGTGCTGGCGCCCCTGGTGCTTAAGCCTCTGGTGCTAATGGTGCTCCATCTCAACCCAAATGGGGCCGCTCTCAACCCAAATGGGGCCCCTCTCAACCCAAACGGTGCCCCCTCTCAACCCAAATGGCGCCCCTCTCAATCAAAATGGCGCCCCCTTTCAACCCAAACGGCGCCCCCTTTCAACCCAAACGGCGCCCCCTTTCAACCCAAACGGCACCCCTCTCAACCCAAATGGCGCCCCCTCTCAACCCAAATGGCGCCCCCTCTCAACCCAAATGGCGCCCCCTCTCAATCGAAATGGCGCCCCTCTCAATCGGAATGGCGCCCTTCAAGGACGCGACCGTCCCTGCTACGCGTAAAAGCTACCCTAAACCATAAATAACCGATATGAACCCACAAAAAAATCTCAAATATCTTTCGAGAGAACCGCAGCCCTACCCGTGGGGCAGTTGATCATCGTCTTGTCCTCTGCGGCAGGAGTTTGAGATTGCCTATCAGTAGCGGAACCGAAGCCGCGGTGAGGCTGGCGTTGAGACTGGACCACGCTAGCCAGAGTGACCCAGCGGCCGCCGTTGCAGATGTAGCGAACTCCGTCTCCGTTCGAACGCTGCTCGCCGCTCAGGTAAATTGTGCAGCGTGGGAACTGAAATCGTGGAATTGGCAGCAATAATTTTAGCTTTTATGATCGAACGCAGTTAATTGAATCGTCTTTGCGGTTTAAGCTTAAGTAGCCTGTGCTCCAGTCACTAATTGCTGCTTTAAAACAGAGAATAAAATAGCTAATAAATTTTTCTTTTATGTCGCAACGCAAACCAGAGCAAGAGCTTTAAAAACTTTTAAGTGTCGACGAAGTGAAATTCGAACACTTAGGGTGTACTTTTGTGCTGCTAAGTACTCTGAAGCTGTACGTATCGAGATCATTCAGTTTGAGCAACCCTTCCCTCCCTGCCATTCAGTTTGAGCACCGCTACCCTACCTGTCCTTTAGTTTGAGCACTGCTACCCTCCGTGTCCTTCAGTTTGAGCACTGCTACCCTACCTGTCCTTCAGTTTGAGCACTGCTACCCTACCTGTCCTTCAGTTTGAGCACTGCTACCCTACCTGTCCTTCAGTTTGAGCACCGCTACCCTCCCTGTAATTCAGTTTGAGCACCGCTACCCTACCTGTCCTTCAGTTTGAGCACCGCTACCCTACCTGTCCTTCAGTTTGAGCACCGCTACCCTACCTGTCCTTCAGTTTGAGCACCGCTACCCTACCTGTCCTTCAGTTTGAGCACCGCTACCCTCCCTGTCCTTCAGTTTGAGCACCGCTACCCTCCCTGTAATTCAGTTTGAGCACCGCTACCCTACCTGTAATTCAGTTTGAGCACCGCTACCCTACCTGTAATTTAGTTTGAGCACCACTACCCTCCCTTCTTTATGACCAACATCCTTCCTAGCTATACTTTCAGAAAAGCATTAAAAATCAACGGCACAAGCACTAACTCACCCCGTCCTTGTTAGCATGCTGCATCTCCTCTCTCTGCAGCTTCCTCAATGCCTCACTAGACGGAACGTGAATGGCGACCTTTTCCTCGTATGGCTTGTTGTAATATTTTTCGTTGTGCGAGTATTTTTGTCGATTTTTGTCAGCATTATCGAATTGTTTTTTGTTATTCTTATGGTCATTGTCACTGGATTTATCGTTGAACTTTGACTTCTGAACACTGCTACTGCTAACTGCAGGCTTGTTCAAGTTCAAACCGTTTCGTCCTTGATTTGGATCTTTTTGTCCTTGGTTGGGATCCGATGGAGCTTGATCGCTGAACTGAAATGTATGTGTGCGTTAACAGAAAGTCTAATTCAAGCGTCAAAGTCTACCGACGTCCCACCGCACAAAAGGGACGTAAATTCTTAACATCAAAATCTTTATCGTTCTCAGAAAACAGTTTAACAATCACAGCTCTGCACATTGACCTGTGTTGGGGTTGTAGGTGCAACTGGTATCCTTACGATATCTGCATATAAATAGATAACTATTCGCAGGAGGTCTGTTGGCACCCTAGCGCAACGGTGATATCGTCCCACAACCAGCGCATTCAGCCCATTCCGCTGACTCCTGAGCACACGCAGGCACTCACTCATGCACGCCGATGTACTTTCTACTCGTCAGATATGTACGAATACTCACCTGTCGATTTCGCATCATGTAGTGTCTCAGATAGTACCTAAACAGGGCTAAGTCTCCGCCACTGGACGGAGTGAAGTGAGCACTGTCGGCCGTGCAGTCAACTGCAGGATCGGGTTGAAGTAGTATGGTAGCTCGCGAGTTGGCACCGATCAGGGCGTTACCGGGGGCTATGAGATCGATGCGTAGTCGCAAGTCCGAGCTGTCGTTTCGCTCGCTGATTTCCAGTCTGATCTGGGCGGTCCTGTCACCTATAGGACGGGAAATAAAGTTGGCTTGAAGTGAAATCTGTTAAAAATAAATCTGTGTCGCAAGTACATCTAAAATTACAAATAGACATGAGCTGGATGTGGATTCGATTTTGTTTAAAAAACCAACCTGGATTGAAGTTGAGAGTCCTGGCTGAGCTCACGGTGAAATCCCTGCGTTCCTGAGCAGAGCCATCAAGTTCGAACCTGGCGAATGCCATCTGGTCCATTGCGCCAGTACGGGTAACATCTACCAGAAGGGTGCCAGGCCGTGGACAACGCACCCAATAGCGAGTCTGCCGAAAGAAGATCACTGACCATTCCATTCTGAAGCGGCTTCTCTCTGAGCTGAAGCGTCTATCTTGGGTGCGTACGATGAACTCAAATGAGTCGGATGTATTGTCCGGAGCTTTAACTGCACTGGTTACTTGAGGCTGATTGAACCAGTAAGTCACTCGTCCGGTATTGACGTCACGCTGAGTGAAACTCCCCCAACAGGGATTTCAGATTCGCCCAGTTTCAGAATGCCCAAGCCTGGTTGGGAAGCCAGCTCGAATAGGACCATAGCCGGCTTTGCCAATAGGGAGTCGTTTTTAATACGAAACCCAAAGCGCCCACCAGTGCCAAACGACATCAGCTCGGAGGGGCTCTTGACTCGAACCAATTCAATTGGATTACGAGTCGACGGGGCAACTCGAATTGATAATGTCACTGGGGAGGAGCGCGGAATAGCCGATTTATAACAGAAACCGCGTGTTTTGTTCATGTCTTCAACCGTGAATTTTAGCTTGTCTAAGCCAGTGGGTGGCTCTATGAGGCTTCTGTACCATAAAACAGTTCCGTTATTGACGTCAGCTTGAGTAAATGAGTCCTCTTGGCCAAGTTGAGAGTTTCCTATAACTAAAAGGCCTTGTTTAGGTGCATTTTTGATGCGGTACAAAATTTCCTGTGGTGGTGTATCAGCGTCCGATGTTCTGAGGACAGTTTGATCAATGGCGACAGCTTCGTGGGCTCGTAGTGACAGAGTTCCGACATGATCCAGCGTTGGCGGCGCCACGTCCAGCCGGATAAGATCTACAGGGAGCATACCAGATGCTGACTTTCCGATCCAGTTTGAGCGCACTTCAAAGAGTATGTCTTCTTTAGATTTAGAGCAATTGGTCGCATTAAACAAGACTCGACCATCCAAAACGTCCGACATCAAGAATACTGTTTCGTTGTCGGTAACAACTGGATCGCCCTCAAGCTCAAATGAATAGCATGGTTGGCTATCGGACACTTGTTGGGGAATAACCTGGAAGCTGGCTGAGTTCTGCACTCGGTCACGGTAATAGACACTAATCTCCTCTTGTGTTAACTTTGTGACTCTTTGAGTGACTGCTTTCAGTCGGGATGTACGAATCAGAAACAGCTCCAGCACCTCGGCAGGTTTTGGCACGAGTCTCAGCATCAAGTTTGCCGCATCAGTAGAGAAACGCCCGTCACCAGCCATTAGACGCAGCTCCACCGTCGCTGGCGAGGCTGCCGAGCTGCTGCTCAATCTGGATGCCCTTACAAACATCCGGCTTTGTTGCACGTCTCGCTGGCTGAAACTCTCGCCAAGGCGCAGCGCCACCAGACGGTCGCGGCTTCTGCCACTGAGAATGACACTGGACCTACTAGGCTCCAACCTGAGCAATTCGCAATTGGCTGGCAGGGATACCACGGAAATAGATATCGCTTCCTTTGGCGTGTCCGGATCACGTACGAGGAGATGATTCTCGGTCAGTTGGACTTTTTCACCATAATAAAGTTGTAATTGTGACCGAGGTGACGAAAACACGGGTGGCTGTTCGTTTCTGGTTGCTATGGCAATACGGCAGGTCTTAGAGATGCGATAAACTGGATCAGAAGCTTCCACCACAAAGCTGTCGTTAAGCGATGTGACATCCAGGTCTTGGTGATACACTAGGCGCATATAGTTCAGATTTCGCTTCGTAAACTGCCTGTTTGAAGTTTCAGTAACCTTTTTGCTGATCCGAGCAGTGAACCAGTCCTGAAACAAAGTCCCGACGCTGGGCAACCGACGGATTCGTACGATGACTTCCTCTTCGGGCACGTCGGCATCGGTGACGGAAAAATACGTCGCATTCAATACACGAGACTCGCCCTTACTGATGGCGAAATCAGCGAGACCAACTATCGATGGCAGCTCGTCGGTCACCGGATAGATGTACACTTGAACTGTAACGGGGCTCGATCTGCGTTCTCCGTCGCTTGCTATCACTGTGAAGTTGTCTCTGGTGAACTCCGTGCCAAAATTTTTGTTCTGCAAAAACGCGACCTCTCCAGCGAGAAGTTGTTGCTGGCTAAATTGGTTAACCGTCGCTCCGCTTCCGTTGATCAAACGAATTTCACCATGCTTCGGTGCGTCTTGCACCATCAGCAGCAGCTTGTCAGCTTCGGTGTCTGCATCCCTCACCTTAATGACATTACCTGACAAGACGGTGCTGTCGCCCTCCTTGACCAGGACCTGGGCCCCGTCTGTAATAGATGGCGGCTGGTTGTCAACCGGTTGAATGGAGAAGGTCAGGCGGTGCGTCTGCCAGTCGGATCCGCTGTAGACAAACATAGGGCAGATGTCGACAATGGCTCGTGGCCCGATTTCGCCAGTAGTGTGGCGGTACACGATACGACCGGCTCGCAAGTCTTCGTGATTGAACTGGGATATGCTGCGACTAGAACTGCCCAGAAGTTCGAATTCGCCCTTCACTGGTCGCTCACCTTGTAGATATGAAATCTGTCTTGGATCTATTGTTTCGCTTTTCAAAGTTGGAAACATCTCTGTGGTTAGGACGGTTTGACCACCCTCTAGTACGAATATTGTATTGTTTGCATAGAATTTCGTGCCGTAGTCCCATGCCTGACGCTCAGTTATGTTCAAATATATGTTGTAATCTGGGCTGTTCTGGTTATTGTCCGTCACTTGGAGCACGAAATAATCGGCTGAACTTGTTGTACCGTCGTGCTGGTAGCTGAAAGTTGCATGATATTCTATCAGACGTTATTAGGAGCGTAAAAATGCTTAATGGACAACGGTTAATGAAGCATACAGTACTCAGCGTGCAGTTTGTCTCAGTTTGAGCCAGTCTGGCAGTATAACTAACTGGTGCGATAAGGCTAGTCGTCTTTGAGAGTTTAATGATCTAATCAGCTCTGGCAAGCACCCTCAAGGCTGACAGAGATTACGCAATCGACACAGCAAAGTATAGACGCATTTGAAGACTAGCTTAAGCTTTTAATGAAACTTAAGCCTTCTCCGCTTAAAACAGATAACAGCGCTACCGCTAGTTTCCTTCAAACGTCTGCATCTGTTTCCTACCTGTTACTGGGGTAAGGGTGACTGGATAAGTCTCGGTCGGTCGGTAGACCTATAGACTCGGCGGTAGACAAATGCTCCCCCAGCGGTCTCTGTACATGGATTATGCGGCCCCGCTGTGATAGAAAGAGCTGTATGCCAGACAAGATAGCTCAGCTAAGATATCTTTCCTTTACTCTCATCATCTTAAATTCAGTCAATTCATTCGCTCAAGTGGACCCCCTTCTTGAGAATCGTCTGGGTAGTTGCCCAGATATGCGAATGAAAATTGCACCTGGGTTAAAGGAGAATCACAGCGTCTGAATAACAGGTGGGCTGAGGCTTCGTGCTCAAGTGACCATAGTTATAGAAAAGGCATCCTTTATAGAATATATTTAACAGCGAAATTTTGCAACGAGGTTTACATTAGCTGCTTCGTGAGAATACCGTGGTAATAATTGTCTGCCAAACAGGTTATTTTTGGGTGAAACTTTATACTGAAATCTTCGCGTATAGGCTAAGAAGAAATGTTTAGTTATTCATCATTATTTAGTTATACAATAGAAATTATTGTTACAATTCTCCCATTGTGGGATTAATTAACGAAAAATTCCGTCAGAAATATTCCAGACAAGCTCGCAACAAAATCGAATGTCAACGGATTAGTATAGCTTAGCGCAGAAAAAGGCTTTTTGCCTGCCGCCAGAGGCAAAGGGGAAGAATGAACCCGTTTTACATCCGTGTAACCCTGCCATTGCAACCGGGCCAAGTGCTTTCAATCATGCGGATCTCCATCTGGCTGGAATCCCAGTTCCGGGAACTTTAAGAAGATATGGCCTGTATCAGGTGGTTAATGAAGCTTGCAATATCGACTGCCGCAACGCGTGGACAAGAATCCGGAGCGGATATGAAAGAATTTTATCCTTTTTTGTATCTACCAGTCGGCCTATTTACGCAATTCAATGCGGAGAAAAGGAGAAGAAATGCAAAATGCCGGGTAATGCAGGTAAACAAGTGCACGAGACGGGTCTTATTTTTTCAAGTGTGCCTTAGTTCTCTCGGCTGCTCTGGAAAATGTATTCCAGCTTTTAATTTGGCAATGAAATGCAAGCTGAAAATCAGGAATTCTGGGCGCGGTCCGTCTGGGAGGCTGTCAATGTCAAAAGGCAGATCAGGCGATTATTCAGCCCTTCATAAAGTAATTTGATGCCTTATGATACCTGGCGATTCCCATCCAGGCACTGAAGGCTTGCAATTAGAAACTCGAAATGTTCTGTTTCACTTCAAATTTCTTGACTTAATTAACAGCGAAAACATTTGCGTCTTTAACTAGGGTTAGGGGTCTCATTCATTAAGCTTTTTGTCAAACTTACCTAATCTTTTCGGACCGGACTCTACCAACTTTGAACCACTGGCCAACGCCAATGGACACGTCTCCGTCATAAAGTTTGCCGTGCTTTGGCTCCTTCAGTAGTCGTAGTGTCAGCTGATCGACTTTCGTGTCGATGTCCCTCGGTCGCAGGTGATTCAGTTTAATAGTCAGACGCTTTCCTCGCTCAACACTGAGTTTCTGAGGTTCGAGTTTCGGCTCTTGGTTGTCAACCGGTAGGACAATAAAGGTCAGTTTGTGGGGCAATGCCTTGTTCCACGTCGTGTCATACGGCTGTAGGTAAACGTTCACTGTGCGATTCGATATGCCAACGTCGTTTAACGGCGGCACGTACAAAACGTTTCCGTTGTCTACATCTTCTTGGGTAAATTGGCTGAGGCATCCAACCTCCTTGAACGATGTGATTCGCACTTTGGCTTTCACATTATCGCCCGTCGTAAAGATTCGTTCGAGCTTCCGCTTGTCTAGCAGGCGACCCGCATCGATGCTGATGTTGGTGCCGGCGTAGTACGGGTGCAGCAGTACTTCGTAAACAATCTGATTGGGCGAAAGTCCTTCCGTTTCGTACCGAAGAAAGTCGCGCGTAATAACAAAGTTATTATCAGTCTCCAGCATCGTCGGCGCTGAGAGGTACCGCGCTGATCGATTGATTAGTGGGGCTCTCGGCTTATCGTGAAGTCGGAGTCGGATTAGCAGCGGAGTAAAGTCGGGTCGTCCGGCTTGCTTGAGAGTCATGGAGTCCCAGACATTGGTCTGGCCGGGCTCCAGATTCCTCTGTTGTAGGTAGCAAATCGTCTTTCCCTGTAAAAGATCGCTCACAGCAAATGTCAGGAAAGTTGATGTCGATCTCGACCGCGCCCAGTCCGACAAAGGATTGAGCGCCCTGATCAGGTTGCCGTACTCGGGCCTTTTGACAACTTCATAGCGCATGTCAATGCAATCGTGCTTCAGTGTCCGCAAGACACTCTCGTCAATGATTTCTACGCCGAAGCATACTTGACCACCTGGTCCGAGTCGATAGTTCACGTTAGACGATTTCAAAGTCGACACCGAGTCCCAGAGACGGGTTACATGAATTGGAAATTTGAAAACAATCGGCGTTCCACTGCTCTCCGACACTTGAGTGCGCAGCTCTATGCTATCCTCTGACGGTATGTTGCCGTTGTGCGTGTAGGTAATAGAAAAATCTTCTGGGTTATTTAAAGTTCTTGGACCGAAGAATTCTATCGGTGCGTTATTCATTAGAATTCGGCCACTGTACGGCTCACGGCGAATTCGATAGCTGACCAGATTGCAATCTGAGCCAGAGCACAGCAAGTTTCTCGAATTAAATCGGACAGTAGCCTGGGTGTAGGCAAGTAAAGGACGCGGAAACAGCTGCAGTTGCCGGTTCGGTGTGCTGGCCAGGTTCAGAAGGACGTCCGGGCCATCTTGAAAGAAAGCATCAATGGGCCGAAGGCGGATTCGCAGCTCCACTCTGTCCGTGTCAGTCGGCGTAGCAAACTGAAACGCCACTCGGCCTTCGCGCAGGTCTCTCGGTTGGAAGCCGCTAATCTGGCCCGCCGTCGGCTCGCGAGTGTCCACAAACGACGCATTGATGTTGAAGGGAAGCACAGGCTCGATCTGGGTCACCATAACTACCAAGCCACTAGTGATACCGCCGCTACTATCACCGCTTCTCCTTATATCTGTCTCCGTCGACGGTGCACTATCGGAAGTTGTGGACGAGGCAGACGCAGACGGTAAAAGCAATAAATCCGCTGGCAAAACCACTGGGAGGCCTCCAGTATGTGCCAGCGACACCGATCTCTGTCGGAGCTGCAGCTGTGGCGGAGCACTCTTCTGCGCTTTGTCGATGAGCACCGGCAGATAATACTTTTCTGTGACGATCGCATCAGAAGTCGCGTCAACTGATCCATTGAAATCCAGCCGCAGGAGGTAGACAGACAGTGGAATATAATCCATGTCGGGATTGGGCGGTCTTTGGTGCTCGTAGCGATAGCCGGCTAGAAGGAATTGGCGGCAGTCGTGTTTGAACTCCCGCACCCGCGTGCTCTGGTCATCGACCAGCCGGCCAACCATGGGCCAGTCGCGGAAAGCTAGGCTACTGCTGGCTTGGACTGAGTCGCTGTAGACCACAGTGCACCGAGTGGTGAGCGGATCGTACACAAAATTGAGCGCGTTGGAGTCGATAGGCGCCGAGGTGCCTCGGAATCTGGGCACCGTTAAGGGCCTGGGACCGGGCATCACGATGTACGTCGCAGTGCTGGAACTCCGCTCTCCCACGGCCCCTTGACCGCTGCCGCGTCTGGACCTCAACTGCACTTCTACGGCTAGGCGAATCGGCGCGATCTCGCTTCTGTTGCCAGGTTGGAAGCTGTAAACCAGCAAGCGAACCGAGTCGTGTGAACGCAACGGGGAGCCTTCATGCTCGTAAAATACGCTGCCCTCGGTGAAAAAGCAGTCGAATACCTGAGTAGAGTTTGAGAATATTTTCAAATTATTGCACCCAATCGCACTCCAAAACTTTAAGTAAAACGTTCTTGCCCTCATCAGTGCTTCAGAAGCAGTACCAACACAACTGTTTTCTATAACTAAATTTTCACACAAATACCTCGTAAATGCACTCTACAGTGCGTGATGAGCTTTTTCAAGGGATCTCAGGTTTTTGTTTATGACTCTCATTTCGCTCGTAATTATTTTAATATAGCTACGCAATAATTATAGTTTAAATAATAAAGCATCGGAATGCCGCCAATATTTCTCCATTGTGAAGCGGCTGCATTGTCAAAATGCAAATTTAAAAATTTTTACCTTAGGCTTCATTTGTCCGACTGTCTGAGTCAGTGGATCGCTTGAGTCGACTTCAACTCGGCAAAGGCTGCCACTGCCGCTTGGCTGCCGACGTATTAGCAGGTGGGCGGCGGTCAGCGCCACCGACTTGCCCTGCTGCACTCGGATCGGCGGACGGGACGCGTTCGGAACGACAACGGTGGCTGACGAGGAGCTGGTGATGTCGATTATTAGAACGGCCAGCCACAGCAACACTGGCAGCAGATGCTGCATCGATGTTGCAGCCATTGATAGTTTGCTACAGCAATCACAGATTTGTTTAGTTGCGAAGTCGGCAAAACTGTTGAAACTGGGAAATTGTAACTGTGTTAAGTAAGTTCAGCTGTCTGTGACCTGGTATATCTTTTATCAGCAATTATTAAGCGAGTAAATTAAGAAAGTTGTTGTTAAAAGAGTTCATTCTAGCTCGTACTCTGCTGGCTGTAAGAACGCGCTGCAGTATATATTAATCTGTATCTAAACTGATTCTGGTTGGCCTTCGGATCTGTCCAATGGCTGAGCACTAAGATGCCGAGACTGAAGACCGATATGCTACGGAACAGTCTCCGAGCATTATTTTCGTAGAAAACAGTGCTGGCTGTAAGTAATAAATTAGTACACTAAGTCTGGAAAGTGAGATTTTGTGAATACAGTGCTATAAAACCTAAAGCTTTTTTTGGTTTTTGCTTCGGACAATGCATTTTGCATCGAAAATCGACCTCTAGCACTTGACCTTGACAATAATTCTTACGTTAGTGGCTGACAACAACTGCTAGATGCTTAAACTTTTATTTGAAGACCAGGGATGTAAACTTCCCCCATTTCCCCCAAAAGAGGAGCAATGTCCCCCCCCCCAGTGAAAGCTCTGTGGGGTAATACATGCAGATGCTTTGACCCCCCACTCCCACCTTGTGACCCGTTTTGGAAATCAATAATTTTTCTTCATGTCGCCAAAATGAGTGCCTGTAGCGCTGAAATGAGTGCCTGCAGCGCTGAAATGAGTGCCTGCAGCGCTGAAATGAGTGCCTGCAGCGCTGAAATGAGTGCCTGCAGCGCTGAAATGAGTGCCTGCAGCGCTGAAATGAGTGCCTGCAGCGCTGAAATGAGTGCCTGCAGCGCTGAAATGAGTGCCTGTAGCGCTGAAATGAGTGCCTGCAGCGCTGAAAGGAGTGCCTGTAGCGCTGAAAGGAGTGCCTGTAGCGCTGAAATGAGTGCCTGTAGCGCTAAAATGAGTGCCTGTAGCGCTGAAATGAGTGCCTGCAGCGCTGAAATGAGTGCCTGCAGCGCTGAAATGAGTGCCTGCAGCGCTGAAATGAGTGCCTGCAGCGCTGAAATGAGTGCCTGCAGCGCTGAAATGAGTGCCTGCAGCGCTGAAATGAGTGCCTGCAGCGCTGAAATGAGTGCCTGTAGCGCTGAAATGAGTGCCTGTAGCGCTAAAATGAGTGCCTGTAGCGCTGAAATGAGTGCCTGTAGCGCTGAAATGAGTGCCTGTAGCGCTGAAATGAGTGCCTGTAGCGCTGAAATGAGTGCCTGTAGCGCTGAAATGAGTGCCTGTAGCGCTGAAATGAGTGCCTGTAGCGCTAAAATGAGTGCCTGTAGCGCTGAAATGAGTGCCTGTAGCGCTGAAATGAGTGCCTGTAGCGCTGAAATGAGTGCCTGTAGCGCTGAAATGAGTGCCTGTAGCGCTGAAATGAGTGCCTGTAGCGCTGAAATGAGTGCCTGTAGCGCTGAAATGAGTGCCTGTAGCGCTGAAATGAGTGCCTGTAGCGCTGAAATGAGTGCCTGTAGCGCTAAAATGAGTGCCTGTAGCGCTGAAATGAGTGCCTGCAGCGCTAAAATGTGTGCCTGCAGCGCTGAAATGAGTGCCTGCAGCGCTAAAATGAGTGCCTGCAGCGCTAAAATGAGTGCCTGCAGCGCTAAAATGAGTGCCTGTAGCGCTGAAATGAGTGCCTGTAGCGCTGAAATGAGTGCCTGCAGCGCTGAAATGAGTGCCTGTAGCGCTGAAATGAGTGCCTGTAGCGCTGAAATGAGTGCCTGTAGCGCTGAAATGAGTGCCTGTAGCGCTGAAATGAGTGCCTGTAGCGCTAAAATGAGTGCCTGTAGCGCTGAAATGAGTGCCTGTAGCGCTGAAATGAGTGCCTGTAGCGCTGAAATGAGTGCCTGTAGCGCTGAAATGAGTGCCTGTAGCGCTGAAATGAGTGCCTGTAGCGCTAAAATGAGTGCCTGTAGCGCTGAAATGAGTGCCTGTAGCGCTGAAATGAGTGCCTGTAGCGCTGAAATGAGTGCCTGTAGCGCTGAAAGGAGTGCCTGTAGCGCTGAAAGGAGTGCCTGTAGCGCTGAAATGAGTGCCTGTAGCGCTAAAATGAGTGCCTGTAGCGCTGAAATGAGTGCCTGTAGCGCTGAAATGAGTGCCTGTAGCGCTGAAATGAGTGCCTGTAGCGCTGAAATGAGTGCCTGTAGCGCTGAAATGAGTGCCTGTAGCGCTAAAATGAGTGCCTGTAGCGCTGAAATGAGTGCCTGTAGCGCTAAAATGAGTGCCTGTAGCGCTGAAATGAGTGCCTGTAGCGCTGAAATGAGTGCCTGTAGCGCTGAAATGAGTGCCTGTAGCGCTGAAAGGAGTGCCTGTAGCGCTAAAATGAGTGCCTGCAGCGCTGAAAGGAGTGCCTGTAGCGCTGAAAGGAGTGCCTGTAGCGCTAAAATGAGTGCCTGTAGCGCTGAAAGGAGTGCCTGTAGCGCTGAAAAGAGTGCCTGCGGCGCCAAAATGAGCGCTGACACACCGATTCTCAAAACAATGGACATGTAGGAATTTAGTAATGTACATGTTGAATTCTTGGCATTGTCCCCCCATCACCATAAAATCAATGGCGACGCCCCTGCTAGAGACCATCGAGTCTCTTCTGCAATAGACAATAGACTTGGATCTCACTTTTGAGAAATCTATTTTTATAGAAGCCTGCCCCCCCCCAGTTTACAGGCAGGCTTCCAACCGGTTTCTGAGTATTGGAATTGTCGATAGACCAAACTGTTTTCAAAACCGAAGCGGCTGAATGTGCAAATATTAGTAAAGAAGACGAAACGCGTTGTTGAGTAAACACACGGGTCTACTTATTATTGAAGCTCGGTACGCAGAAGTCAGCCTCTCGACTCAATGCTAAATAATGGCTTTAGCTCCGAGCCTATGCTGACTGTATTGTTAATAGGCAAAATTCTTTATTAAACACAAGCAGAGACCAGGCACACAATACGTTCTCAATTCTATGCTCAACTGGAGCTGCTCACTGCTGCAGCCCCTGACTACAGCGAAATATTCAAGCTTAATAAGTAAATTTACTATTCCCATAACCACTGCGACGGAATGCGATATGTCCGAAGCTAGGCTGCAGTCATAAATATTTATTTCTTGAGTATTCCGTTTACCAGTAAATGCAGTTTATCCTTTCATTCATTCTTTGGCCCAGCAGAGGTTCCATTTAAGGAAATACAATTAATGCTCACGTGGTATAGAATTCAGTATAATTACCTGTTCTAGTAGCTTGACTACAATTAACAGACAAGGGAATAGCTAACACAGAAAGGGTGAAAAGATTGCAAAAAACGAGTCGAGAGCTACATGTACGTTCGTGTCCAGGGCCTAATTATACTTGGCGTCGAGATTTTCTAATTTCTCCAACTTAAAATTTAGCCCGGAATAATTCCCGTACCCCATTCTGTATTCTGGAAGTATCATTCCATGTGGGGCGTTGCCATGGATTATTATGGTATGCGGACGAGAAAGCCAAGAGTTACTACATTATTTTTAGATTCGGTGTTGTTAGCAGGGGTGTAGCCATGGGGGGGACACTGGGAAATCCCCCTGGAGGGGGGGATTTCTTTACTTACTTGGTATTTTGCTTCCATCGCCTTTATCGGAGATGGATTTATGTCTTTGTCCCCCCTGACGTGAATCCTGGCTACGCGACTGGTTGTTAGCACTCATTTTGGCACCGAAGGCGCTATATTATTGTGTACATGAATGTGCACATGTACATGTTAGAACGCAAATTTTATTATACTGACTTTATACTACTGACATGACAAGAAGTATGTAAGTAGAAAGTGAAAAGTACATATATGCACATTCATGTGCACTTAATACATGCGCATTTAAACCCCAAAAGACAAACGCAGAGCAAAAGACCGGCAAACCCGGTTCAGAAGCGTTAACCCCTTAAGTGATGAAGTCGATTACGAGTGCATTGTAATTTAAAAACGAAACAAAATATTTTGCCAAAATTACGCCGACTCAGCGGCCGCGACGCCAGACTAAATAGCATGGAGTGGAGAGGGGAGGCAGCTCTGCCCCGCACGCACGCAGAGCACCCGCACCTAACCAAACCACCAAAGCGAGGCCAGGCCGGTGCGGGGGGTTTCAAACCAGTTAAAGTCAGATACCTGCCTCAAACTGACGTATTATGTATGCATTTACTAACGTCGCTCTCATTGTCTCATATGCCATTGAGTACATGTACATTATTGAGCTTCATGTATGTCTCTAGCGAATGGTTGTTATATTAAAGAGACCGCGAATTTTTTTATATCTAAAAAATATGGGAGTCTTGTAAATGAAAAAACTCGAATAAAGAGAAGAATTAAATGAAAGACTGGCTTTTTTCGATCAAAAGAATACGCTATCAAAAACATAGCGGATGGATATAACAAAGTTTAATTATTAATAATAAATCATTTTCCATTCCTAGTTGCACTATATTTATATTAATAGTTTCAGAATTCCAATCTTATCCTCGAGACCACAGTTTTTCCTAAAGTAAATCTTACAGCAACTCGGAAAATTACAGTTAAAACAAAATGGTAAACAAAACTAATTAAATTTTTCAGCGGATATGACTTGCTAACTAATAATTTTTTTTTAAAGTTTGCTTTGATATCTAAAAAGGAAAAATTAAAGATATTAAGTGACAAGTAAGAGCTTTTTAAAAATTATTTGCGATCGTTAGGCTTTTTTTAGTTATCGCCGCTGGGCCGCATCGCTCTGAGATTTATCACTTCTTCTTAAAGTCTTTTGCAACTTCAAAGTTATATTAGCACATTTATGCAGCTTGTTTACTTTGGGGAATTAAAAAATCATATCCTAGAACCATTTTCGATCAAACCAACTAATCAATTGAACGATTGTATTGTTCTTGTCAATATGTTTATTTTTCAAGCTTTTATTCTAATGACCTAACAACCATCAATTTAATTATGTGCTAGTTTTATGTACTTGCATGGATTTTAATAACGTGTTTTTAGCTTAGCAGGGTTTTGATGCTAAGTAAACATCCTAATGATGCATCTAAGTTTAAGTGTTATATATTAAATGTTATATCTTGGTTTGAAACCTTAATCTAAATAATTCTATGATTCTTCTTCTTAATTTAATTAAGATTAGAAATAGAAAGTTTATTCAAAAAATTGATAACACACAGTATTCTTCTTTTTTCCTAAAGTCCAATCATCAAGGTTTGATTAATTAAATTTTTGTGGTATCTGATAATGTTTTACTACAGTATAGGAAACTTACTTTATTAAGTAGCTAATCTCTTTATTAGGCTTCGTCATACATGCACACTGCTAATACAATGGAACTTTTGCCTACGTCATAAATATATCTATTCCCTAACATTTATTTGCTTGTTATCTAGTTAATCATTTAATTAATACAACTATTATTTTTTAGTAGGCTATATGCCAATTATGGTATTACATCTATCCATTTTCTTTCTCACCTTTTGAAATATTTAAACAGCCCCAATATAAGTCATAAAAAGAGATTAATAAAATAAAGTATTCATATGTCTGATTTTATATTACATGTATGCTTTCGATAAGAATGTAATGTCAATGTTTTGTTACAGTCATTCCTATTCAATTTCTATTGAATGCATATATACAAGAGATTAAATTTTATCCTAAATAAATTTATCTCATTTTTTGAGTCAACAGTTTTATATAACTTTAACAAAGTTCATTTTAAAGTTTTAGCTAGTCTCTGTTGAGTTATACCTCCTGCATAAGGAAAAATAAATATAAAAATTCTTGAACAGCTTTATAAATTCATATTGACTTTGTCTTTGCTTCCAGTACAAATAGTTTACAAAGAATTCTTTATCTGTAAATTCATAAATCAACAAACACACTTAAAAAGCATGGCAACTACAGCCAAACACTCTGCTGCCACTGCTGGCATGAGGGATGCAGCTTCTCCCCGGCATCCAATGACATCACCTCGTCAGAGTCAGGTGATGCAGCAGCAGCAGGCACCATTTCTCGAATCGCCGCAGCGAAGCGCGCCTCCAGTGTCAACTTCTGCCACATCTGGTCCGGGGTTTCATCTACCTGCCCATCTCAGACAGCTGGGCCAGCCGGTGTCACCTGGGGAGACTCCGGTGCGCCGCTCCCACGGCGGTCACCCGTCTATGCTGGCCTCTGCGGGCGCCGCGGCCCCAGCCGCCGCATCGAGCGGAGTGGCTCCTGCCGCCACTGCTGGTCATGAGATTGAAATTCGCGACTGGAGCCTGGAGGATTCACGAATGCGCGAACTGGAGGAGGCCCGGACTAGGGCGGCCCAGATGGAGAAGACCATGCGATGGTGAGGGCGTTGTGCTGCGGATTTACTGGTCTGCGGGAAGCATAACAATGACTGTATAGAGCGGGAAACGGGGGTGGAAAGCTAATCTATGAGAGAGCAGAAAGCTAATCTATGAGAGAGCAGAAAGCTACTCTATGAGAGAGCGGAAAGCTACTCTATGAGAGAGCGGAAAGCTAATCTATGAGAGAGCGGAAAGCTACTCTATGAGAGAGCGGAAAGCTAATCTATGAGAGAGCGGAAAGCTAATCTATGAGAGAGCGGAAAGCTAATCTATGAGAGAGCGGAAAGCTAGTCTATGAAGGAGCGGAAAGCTAGTCTATGAAGGAGCGGAAAGCTAATCTATGAGAGAGCGGAAAACCAATCTATGAGAGAGCGGAAAACTAATCTATGAGAGAGCGGAAAGCTAATCTTTGAGAGAGCGGAAAGCTAATCTTTGAGAGAGCGGAAAGCTAATCTATGAGAGAGCGGAAAGCTAGTCTATGAGAGAGCGGAAAGCTAATCTATGAGGGAGCGGAAAGCTAATCTATGAGAGAGCGGAAAGCTAATCTATAAGAGAGCGGAAAGCTAATCTATGAGGGAGTTATAGCAGTTCATACTGAGCACTTTCAAATCCACCCAACTCCAGGTGGAGCGACTGCACTGCAAGTTGGCGCGACAAATGGGCCAAGACGCGCAACGAGCGCAATAAGTCACGCGAAGAGGCGCAACAACTGCGCCAAGCGTTGGAGCAGACCCGTCGCGAGCTAGAAGCTGTACGTCGAGATCGGGACGGCCTATTGGCGACAATCTCCAACTCTCCTGCCGTCGGAGGGCAGATGCCCACAGTGCAGCTGCAACCGATGTCGCTGCCAGCTCTTACTCCGACTTCTAGTAGAGTTGCTAGGTGTGAATGAGCGTGCTTTCTAAGCTTTGAAGTGGCGACAAGTAAGATTCAGTGGCGCCAAGTAGGATTGAGTGGCGCTAAGCAGACCTCAGTGGCGCCAAGTAAGATTCAGTGGCGCCAAGCAGACCTCAGTGGCGCCAAGCAGACCTTAGCATCGAATATCAAGCTACAATCCAAAGCTCCCCCAAACGTCCAGCAGATGCGGCCCGAAGTCACCCGGCCGGCAGCCAGCCGGTCTGGAAGACGACGCCAATCCCTCAGCTGGCGCCGACAGCGGCAAACCAGCGGACGATCAGGCAGTGGATAAACCGGACACGGCGGACAGCCAATCGGCTGCATCGCTGGACGAGCTGGCCAAGCGACTGCAGATCGAACAAGCCGAACGGGCCCGACTGGAACGAGCGGTGGCGGCGCTGCACTCAGAGTTGGCTGCCGCCTCCTCTGCCAGGAGCCGCGGCAGGCGGCCTCGTTCCGGCTGCGACGATGAAGACGAAGATGAAGCTGAGGATGAAGAAGAGTTCGGATATCGGAGCAACGGGAAAGCGGCTAATAGCGCGTCTGCGGCTAGAATTGAAGAGCTGCAGCGGGAGGTGGAGCGACTGCTGGCTATTAATGCCTCTGAATGGTGGGTCTGTCTGTCTGTCTGTCTGTCTGTCTGTCTGTCTGTCTGTCTGTCTGTCTGTCTGTCTGTCTGTCTGTCTGTCTGTCTGTCTGTCTGTCTGTCTGTGTGTCTGTCTGTCTGTCTGTCTGTCTGTCTTAGTGTCTGTCTGTCTGTCTATCTGTCTGTCTGTCTGTCTAGCACCGGCCGTCACCCAGCCCGTCCCGCGCTCACCCAGGTCGCATCGAGAGCGGCTTCAAGCCCAGCTGGGCGCCACCGAACGCGAAGCTCGCCGCCTTCGGCAGGAGCTGGCCGACCAGCGCGTTCCAGCAGTTGCGGCCGCCGCCGTGACTGCCGTCAGTGCCGATGAAGCCGACTGCGAGGCAGCAATCGACGCTGCTCTGGAGGACCAGGAGCTGCCGACCGTGAAACGGCAGAGTCAGCTGTCTCAGCAGCAACGCCAGCTGAAGCAAAGAGCTCAGGAGACCGGCGGCGGTGAGGCTGATGGCGCGGCGATGCCCCAGCAGCGGCACGGTAGCAGCAAGCGGCTGCTCTGTCACGTCGGCGAGCAGCTGGCGAGCACACAGGTGCTGGTTGCTGGGAGACTTGATTCAGGAAACCAATGCTGGGACTCGGGAGGGTGGATTCAGAAGATTAACATCAGGATGGCCGGATGGCACGCGTTCTAATCGTCAGGCATTGTACACTCGGCCCTAGATGGAATGGGAGACAGATAGAAATTGATGAAGTATAATAGGATTTGGAATAATCGAATAGAGATTTGGATAACAGAATTTGGGATTAAAGCGCGTGCCAAAACCTTGCGAACAGCTTCAGGAGCTGCAGTGCCAGCTATCCGAGTCTCGAACTCGCAGCGGCCGCCTCGAGCGTCAAGTTCGGTGCCTGTCAGTCGAGCTGGCTCACTCTGACAGGCGCTGTCGTCAGTACGCTGCCGAAACTGCGGATCTGCGCAACCGGATCGACCAGCTCAAGGAGCTGCTGGCCGCGGCCGAAGACCAACTCGATGCTGCCAATCGAACTGCTCGACGCTTGCGAATGGCTAATGCAGATTTAGCGGCTAGGTAATTAGTCTGAGCACTCTGTTGGGACAGTGTCTGAGCACTCTGTTGGGACAGTGTCTGAGCACTCTGTTGGGACAGTGTCTGAGCACTCTGTTGGGACAGTGTCTGAGCACTCTGTTGGGACAGTGTCTGAGCACTCTGTTGGGACAGTGTCTGAGCACTCTGTTGGGACAGTGTGTGAGCACTCTGTTGGGACAGTGTCTGAGCACTCTGTTGGGACAGTGTCCGAGCACTCTGTTGGGACAGTGTCTGAACACTCTGTTGGGACAGTGTCTGAGCACTCTGTTGGGACAATGTCTGAGTATTCTGTTGGGACAGTGTCTGAGCACTCTGTTGGGTCATTATGAGCACACAGCCAAGATCACACTGAGCACACAGCCGGGATCACACTGATCACACTGCCGAGGTCACACTAATCACACAGCCGAGAACACACTGAGCACACAGCCGGGGTCACACTGAGCACACAGCCGGGGTCAAACTGAGCACACAGCCGGAGTCACACTGAGCACACTGAGCACACAGCTGGAGTCACACTGAGCACACTGAGCACACAGCCGGGGTCACACTGAGCACACTGAGCACACAGCCGGGGTCAAACTGAGCACACAGCCGGAGTCACACTGAGCACACTGAGCACACAGCTGGAGTCACACTGAGCACACTGAGCACACAGCCGGGGTCACACTGAGCACACTGAGCACACAGCCGGGGTCAAACTGAGCACACAGCCGGGGTCACACTGAGCACACAGCCGGGGTCAAACTGAGCACACAGCCGGAGTCACACTGAGCACACTGAGCACACAGCTGGAGTCACACTGAGCACACTGAGGACACAGCCGGGGTCACACTGAGCACACAGCCGGGGTCAAACTGAGCACACAGCCGGGGTCACACTGAGCACACAGCCGGGGTCAAACTGAGCACACAGCTAGAGTCACACTGAGCACATCAATTAATTATCCCATCCGTCCCTCCCCAACATTTCCCAGAGCCTCCCAGCTTGCCGCAGACGGCTGCAGCTCACCAGAGGACGCCCTTGAATTGGCCTGCTGCGTGGGCGACCCAGTCAGCTCAAGCGGCGCCTTAGACGGCGTCGTCAATTTCGGTTCCTCCGCTGGAGATCGCAGGTCGCTGCCAACTAACCTGATTAGCGGCGACCTGCCCCAAGCTCACGGAACTGACGGTGGATCAGCTGATAATCAGAGTTAGTTAGCCAGTTTTTTAGCCTGACAACGCGATGTTGCCTGAGGACCTGATGAGAGCTACTGTCTGTCATTTACCTTCATTCAGATAAATTGAATTCCACCAGTACAGTATAAACTGTCAATCAAGTCACAATCTATATGATTAGATTAGCTAGATAAACTCTTTTTCGTTGCAACTGACAGTATTTTATTGTTTGTGTTGTGCTTTTTGATTAGCGAATCATTTTTGTCCTGTTATATCTTTGCGGGTACAATATGATTGCTTCTTAAGTATGTGCGTAATTGGTCTTAATAAGCACTGTCGTTATGTGTACGAGCGCATTATCACTGAGGTAATGGATTTCCTGGGGAATTAGCGACATTGTCACACAAACGGTGCTGGCGCCTCTGGTGCTGGCGCCTCTGGTGCTGGCGCCTCTGGTGCTGGCGCCTCTGGTGCTGGCGCCTCTGGTGCTGGCGCCTCTGGTGCTGGCGCCTCTGGTGCTGGCGCCTCTGGTGCTGGCGCCTCTGGTGCTGGCGCCTCTGGTGCTGGCGCCTCTGGTGCTGGCGCCTCTGGTGCTGGCGCCTCTGGTGCTGGCGCCTCTGGTGCTGGCGCCTCTGGTGCTGGCGCCTCTGGTGCTGGCGCCTCTGGTGCTGGCGCCTCTGGTGCTGGCGCCTCTCTGGTGCTGGCGCCTCTGGTGCCGCTATATCAAATTAAAGACTACACTTAGAGCTCTATAGAGCCAGAAAATCTCGTTGAATTCGACAAAAGAATCAAAACTGTCAAACTTGAAGCTACGATTCGTAAAAACATTCAATTGTATTGAATTTAGTACTAACAATATTATTAACTCACTTGGATTATTACTCGTAGAAGCCCAGCTGATTTTTTTCTATGTTTTCTTTTTAATATTTTTGAGGTCTTGCGGCCTCTTGCCCCCAGCTGTGTTAATGATGTGAATCAGCTTGTAATTATAGCTAGTCTGAGTAGTACAATTTTTGTTGCTTCAATTATTAACTAAGTTTTACAGCCCAGTTGTTTGTTTAAATTTTCACTGCATCGTCTAGTCAGCTGCTTTATTATTTTCTTTTAGATTTTTATTGATTTTTATATATTGATTTGAGAAATTATTTAAGTAAAAAATCATTATTATCATTATTATTGTTATTATTATTATTATTATGTTTCTATAAAAAGTAGTACCATAAACTTTTAACTAAAAACGTCTGTACAGAAATACTCTCTGTGAATAAATCTAAGAAATAGTTTTCCAACTTATTGGGTCACCTTATTTACCTCTTTATTTTTTAATAAACTAGGTTCCCAATATAAAATATTTTAAAAAAAGTTCTGGCAGTTAAACTTTTCAGACAGTTCACTCCATCAAATATCTAAATTGTAGATTTAAGAAAACCATTTTAGTAGCTACTAATAAGATATTTTTTTTATTTTTTGGAATTTGTATTCGTTGAATTATTTGAGATAGAAAAAAGTTGTATTTTTGTGTTTTATCTATGAATCGTTAGTGTCGTATTTTATCGTATTTCTTTGTTTAAAAAGCTGTTTTGTTGCAAAGTATTTTTTTAAATTTGAATAGAAATAAAGGCTTATTATAAGCTAGCTATTTCCATCTAAGATTAAGACATTTTCTGTGTCTGGCTTTCTGCATTGTCGTGTAATATAATTATTGTAATCTTTGCTTTCTTACAATTATTTTGTTGTATAAATGATCAGTTCATTTAGTTACATCATTTATCAGATATTTTTCCTCAGAGTCTTCCCATGCAAGGACTACTCAAGTAGAAGGACGGGAAACTACGTTTCTTAGAAAATGTTAAGGAGGCTGCAGGTTTTCGCCGAAAAATATACTAGCTTACGGAGATGAAAACTTTTCATTTTTTCAGCAAAATAAATTGTTATTGCTTTTGACAGGAGGCAGAACCAATGTTCATCTTTTGATATGTTTTGCCTTTTTATAGCTTTATTGATATTCATAAAGCTATTCGTTCTGAAAGTTAGAATTCGATGTCAATTTCTTCCTGTTCCTAAAAGTCATAAAAATACATGACACAGCTTGACTCTCTTTATGGTTTTATGAATCTATTTTATCATCTCTGTTACACATATTGTTATACAGTCAGCTAAGAATGATAAAATAGGTTTATAGAGCAAGAGCTGAGCCGTGCCATTTTAATTGTTTTTTAGGCATGGGACGTAATTCACGTAGAATTAAAAATTAACGTATAGAATCCTAATTTTCTGAACGAAAGGCTTTATTACGAGCTAATATCAAACAGAGCTATAAGAAAAGCAGAAAATATCGAAAGATGAACAAATTGGGTCTGCCTTCAATCGAAAGCAATAACAATTTTAATAGGGAAGAAATAAAAAAGTTCCTGCGTAGTGTAAAAAATCTCCGCAGTGTATTTTTCGGCGAAAACCAGCTTCCTTAATTTTGTCTAAGAATTAACATAGTTTGTCGTCCTTCTACTTGAGTAGTCGTTGAGTTTTCATTTGAAATTCTCGATCCCAAATTTAAAATAAAAATTAGACAGCAAATCAATGAAGTTCTGCGACTAGAATACACTAACATACGTGCAGTTTTAAATTCTCTACATGATTGTCTTTTAGCCAGAGAGCTGCTGCAGAATTGGGAATAACACAAAAGTTGTTTTACTGTTTGCAGCAAAGTTGTAATGCACTCGTCTCGATCTCAACGGGCCTTATCTACTCACGGTAAAATGACTCGAAGACGTATGCAGCTTGAGCAACGAACCCGCCGCTCGAGTACTACAGGTCGCAGCCGCAGTCCGGGACTCGAATCGTGCAATCAGTGCGGCATGATCTACTCAGCCGCTCGCTCGTCCGACGTGCAAAAACACCTTCGTTTCCATAGCAACCGACTAGACGCCTGCGTCGATTATAACAAAAATCTTTGGCGCGAGCGTCAACCAATTGTGAAAGCGTTTTTCAACGGCGACAGAATTGTTCGTATCGGCAATGATTATCGTCCATCGGCCGCCGAGCTCGCCGCTGTTCGTCTGATGCGACGCGACCTGGCTGGCGTCGGAGCCGGCGACCTCGAGGACGACAACGACGTGACCTGCTGGCGAGAGGCCGGACTTCCCGACCGGCTGGCGCTGATGTTTGTCCGGCCGGGCTGCGGTATCGTCGGCTGCTGCTTGGTTGAGCCGATTCGGCGAGCTTATCGGATTGCTCTGCCTGGTGGAAACGATAAAAACGCTGGAACGAGAAATGCTATCAGCAACGGAAGTAATTCTGGACTCCGTAAGGATTTAGGCGCCGGAAATTGCATTGGAGATGCTGGTACCGGAAGTTGCATTGGAGATGCTGGTACCGGAAGTTGCTTTGGAGATGCTGGTACCGGAAGTTGCATTGGAGATGCTGGTACCGGAAGTTGCATTGGAGATGCTGGTACCGGAAGTTGCATTGGAGATGCTGGTACCGGAAGTTGCATTGGAGATGCTGGCACCGGAAGTTGCATTGGAGATGCTGGTACCGGAAGTTGCATTGGAGATGCTGGTACCGGAAGTTGCATTGGAGATGCTGGTACCGGAAGTTTCGACGGAAACGTCAATGTCGGAAACTGTAATGGAGAGTTGGATCAAATTGTAAAGTCCAGAAGTCCACCACTAGCTTACTATCAATCCGAGATTCTCGTGCCAGCCTCATGCGGCATCTACCAGATCTGGTGTCGTTCAGATCAGCGACGAACTGGCGTGGCGACGGCCCTGCTGGACGCGGCTCGCCAGGCTCTGTGTCCGGGCCTGCTGCCCGACAGAAAACGCGTGGCATTCTGCTCGCCCAGTCCTAGCGGCTATCTGCTAGCTAGGGACTATGTCGGCGGGGACGAGTGGGTGCTGGTGTACTGATGGTGGGTGCTGCTGTACTGATGGTGGGTGCTGGTGTACTGATGGTGGGTGCTGCTGTACTGATGGTGGGTGCTGGTGTACTGATGGGGTGGGTGCTGGTGTAAAGATGAAGTGGGTGCTGGTGTACTGATGGTGGGTGCTGGTGTACTGATGGGGTGGGTGCTGGTGTAAAGATGAAGTGGGTGCTGGTGTACTGATGGTGGGTGCTGGTGTACTGATGGGGTGGGTGCTGGTGTAAAGATGGGTGCTGACGTACTGATAAGGCTTCTGAAGCCCAATAATTTTGTGCTTTGAAATCAAGAGTTTTCCTAAGTCTCGTCTGTAAAGTGCATTTCAATAATTTCGCATCATAATTTTGAAGTATATATTTAGCAGCAGATGTTTTGATGTGTTCCAATCTTTTATAGTTGAATTGGTTTTTTCAATTGAAAGTTTTTCATAGAAATTAAATATTCTGAATGCAGTGCAGAATCTACGATATTTGTAGTTTTTTTTCAAATATTCTAAACCTGACAGACAATGACCATAGTTCGTTGCATTTCAAACTATCTAATTTTGTTTTAACATGTACGAGTATTAAATACAAAATGCCAAAACCAGTTTTTGCAGTCCTCAAACTTTTATAATTTGATTACAAACTTTTCATAAAGTTCCTTCACTTTGTGTACTTTACTTAATCTATTAAAGTAATAATCGTACGCCAAACTTACTTAAGCAGTATAAGAGTGTGTTAAAATGTTACTCTTTAACGTGGGCCTACGTGAAGTAATCATCTTACCAAGTCACAATCATGCGAATACTCTTGAAAGGACTTAAAGAACAACTCCAAAAACTTGAGAATCGCCTGTCTGCCAATGGCCGACCTTTCTTTGGCCTTTCTAGTTTTCCCGTCTTCCTTGTCCTCACTATTCATCTCTGTGGGCTACAAAGCATCAAGTATGATTTCAATATACGGTAGTCATTAGTTTGCCTTATCAACGCGTACTCCTCGGCTCCGGACGATAGACTGTCCGCACGTACCAATCAAAACTGTGACATCGCAGCCGCTGTCGCAGGGCTACTCTGTCAGACACGTCGCCAATATCAGCCGGTGGAGGCCCGCCTTGTCGGTAGTGCATCCTTGCGTAGCCGTCCATCCACACCCGAGCTAGTCTAGCCGTATTCCTACGAAACGTATCGCCTCCGTTATTGCCGAAGCTGTACGGAAACTTGTGCCGAAACACGTGACCAACTATTGAGCAGGGGTGGTTCTCTACTCTGCCGCCGCACATCCAGGCTTTGAAGCTTAGCTCGAGATTCTCGGCGCCCCAGACGTTGAATCCGGGATCATAGCCGCCTAGGCGGTAGAAATTGGCTCGCATGATGGCAAACAGGCCGCCAGCCATGGTGGGACTGGCCACCGGCTCGGTGCTGTTCAGCGGTGGCCTCGGTCTCAGCCGTCGCCAGACAAACTGCAATGTCCAGTCGAAACCGCCGATTAAAAAGAACGTTCGAGGCGGAGGCCTGAACTCAAATGTCTTGTCGTCGATGGTGGCAATGACTGGGGTCACCACGGCGAGAGGTTTGACGGCGAGTCGGCGTAGCAGAGGCGACAGCCAGCCAGGTGCGCACTCGCAATGCGAGTCCAGGAACACCAGAGCAGCGGCTTTGGCGGCGCGAGCGCCCAGAAGACGAGCCCGGATGAGACCTTGACGAGTGCCGGTGCGCATTACGCGAACGTTACCGCCGTACCTGCAAGGTGCCGTGACATTTTATTGCCCCAATTTGGCAGCCGAGCATTTATTTGACTTCCAGACACTTTCATGACACTAATCAGCAATTGACTCCCTTGTTGGCTTTAAACCCCAACCGAAATTTTAACCCTAATTTAACCCCTAAGCCCAACCCGAGGGGTTGTAGCCTACTCTCGTAGTGGTTATAGCGTCAGACTCACGACTGAAAGGTCGGGGTTTCGACTCTCGACCCATTCGGAATATTTTGTGTCCTTGAGCAAGACGCATAACTCTGCATTGCTTGAGTTCACCCAGCTGTAAAATGGGTGCCAGCATTAGCTGGGGTAAATGGGGATTGGAGTGGCGACCCCCCCTCCAGTCCTTGGACTGAACAGCCGTACGCAGCTTTCAGATGCGCCGCGCAATTCAGCCGCGGCTGAGCTGTCGGTTGCACATCTGCCCATTAGGACAGGTGTAATAAATTATTATTGTCATTAAGCCCTAACATAAGCCGCTACCTACCTAGGTACTTAAGTCCGTATCTAAACCTTTACCTTTATAGACTTAAACTAACCAAACCCTAACATCGATCTCTGGCTTTCTGCAATTCCGTGCATGAGGGTTGGTTCTAAAGGCGCTCAAATCGCAGAACAATAATTTTCGTGCACTGTAAAGTGTAAAAGCACGAACACAGTAGGGCGTTCAATGAAAACAATCAGTAACTGAAAACCTCTCTTTCTTAAGCTGTACTTCAAGCGGCTTTCCCAGATGTTCCAATGTCGAAGCGTCGTCTACTAGAAGGATCTCGGCAACTGATTCTCTCGGCGACCTGTTGAGCACCGAGTGTACAGTTCTGAGCAGTACACTCCAGGCTTCGTTGTGAAAGCAGATTATTACAGAGGCTTGAGGCATTATGACGTCATTGTCACTGTCAGCGGCTAATCGACACGCTTGGGATCTGGGATCTCCGATATCGCGATCGGGGCTAATCAGCCGACTTGCTGACTCGTTGAACTGATAGAGTCGCCAGCCTTGGGCTTCGTCGGGCTCCCTTGTTGTTGACGGTCCAGGATCTGCAGTCTGGTGCATCAACTTCAACGAGCCGACTAGCCAGTAAGACCAGACAGCTCCCAGCACGGACCAACCGAGAACTCTTAGAATTGTCCATAGAAGCCTTCGCCTTCTGCGGCTTTGGTTCTTGCTGGCGCCGTTCATGGTTCTTTTTGTCTGCTTTTTGCAAGTTTTTGGTGACCTAGCAAATTTTATCTGGCTTTGAGCAGAGAGTTGAGTCAGTCTTTTTATTCTGGAAGATTATTTTTCCCGTCTTGGGGGGATTGGCTTGGGGCATTGCTTTAAAAATTGCAACAATAGATAGACACCTGTCTTTGCTATTCTTCCCTGGATTCACTTGACATGAATGAATAACGCTTTCTTCGGTATGGTGGCTTTTGTTCAAATTAATAATAGTCTTTCGTTTACCCGTTTAAGCAATGAGACTTCAATTTTGGACACCCCAAGCAGGAGGCTCCTAGGTACACTCACAGCTCTTGCAAATCTTAAAGGAGGCTGATTTTCGTTGTAAAAATAGTTCACAAAATCACGTTTCGTTCGACAATGCACCCACAAGTTTGTAAGGCAATTTTCATGAAATTCTACCGAAGACCGGTGAGCAAGCAGAGTTCCGAAGAAATTCCTCTTGTTCCGCGAAGTTGTCAATAGCTCCTATTCAGCGCTATGAAAAAGCTAATGTAACTCGTCTGCAAAAATGTTTTTTGTTGTTGCAGTTACTAAGAGGCGTAGTAGTACGAATACAAAAAGCATTATACCAAACCGAAGAAATTAAATTCAAGAAATTTTCCGGATCTGTCTTCAGATTAGTTAAAATTTTTTGAGGATATTACTCACTACTTACTACTCACTAATAAGCGCATTTAAGAGCATACTTACTTAACTACTTAAACAATTCTTAGAAAATCAAGTCCAGCGCCCCCATGACAAGTGCAATGAAATCAAGACGAACTAAAAGCACTCAAGCTGTCAAATGTACTGACAATTTCCATCTCCTTTGATTCCTTCTGCTTTTTCTTCTCTTCGACCTTTGACTTTCCCAAGCAGAAAATGACCAGGTCGTGCAGGAACTGGACAATCTCGCAGGCGGTGAGCACGGACATGCCCAGGTAGATGCCCAGAATTCCGCCCAAGTCGGCCACGAAGCTCTCCAAGCTGTAAGCTCGAGTGAAGATGATCCGGTTCGATCTAGACTTCTCAACGGCGATCTGCATCTGCAGCATGTTGGCCCGGAGGTAGTCTGCCAGCTCTCGACTGTAGTTTTTAGTAGCAAAAATTTTCTCTAAGTACTTTAACGCAGTCATGGTACAGTCTGACCTGTTTTGGGAATAAATCAACAAGCCTTCCAAGTCGTCAATGATGCTCTCGACAAGCCAAAGAGTGCTTCGAACAGTTGCTGTGTAAATCTGTTCAGTGCAAGGACGTAAGTTGACGCAACGTTCAAATGGTTCTTCGATTTTTAACTCTGATTTCTTCTCCAAGTAGTTTTTAATGTCCTCCGTGCTTTGGCCCCAACGGCTGCTGAGGTTAAACAGCAAGCGGTCGGAGGGTGGCCACGGCTGCGGGAGGTACCCCAACGAGGCATTGAGCACTCGCCTGAACTGGGCCTGCATCGCACTCAGGTAGCAGTAGCCGTAGTTGTAGACCACCGGGTACGCAGAGTTGTCGAACGGGTTCACAATATTCACGCTCGGGTGGCTCTCGACGCATCGATTTGGGTCTTCGCTGTGCACCTGCTCCTCCATCTCGAGCTGGATGCTGTAGCTGCGACCGCTCTCGAGTACCATTGATTCGTCGAAGTCGGTCGGATAGTGACCGGGACTGGTGATGTAGACTCGAATGGTCGAGCTGCGGACCTTTGAGGACAGGCTAACTCTGTCCAACGCCCAGTAGGGTGCGGTGAAGTTTCCAAACTCGTTGCTGACAACTGGTAGAATTGGACGGCCCATTCGTAAGTCTGGAGCGTCCATCATTGCCATGATGTACAAGACGTCGTCTGGTCCAGCGATTCGCATAACTTCTCGCTGCGTGACATTTAGCGAAATCTTGAAGCAACGGAGATGCTTCGGATGATAAAACGGCTTTCCTTCCAGCAGCATTTGGTAATAGTCTAGTCCGTTGGTTCTCGCTAGGGTCGCCACTATGATCGACTGCTCTTTTATATGGCCCAATTCGTTCACTAGCCGATTGTAAGGCAGCGAGTTCAGCCGCAGCTCAGCTGAGTCCAACTTGATCGCGTCGCAGTACTCCTCGGGCAGCTGACTGCACCAGCTCTCCGTGGTCGCTTTCGCTGACTGTAGCGTCCAGTTGACCAGCGCAGCAAACTCCGGGCTCACCTCCAAGTGCCGGCTGCCGGACATGGGGTTGTCGAAGCAAAAGTACAGATCCGGGTACTGGAACGGCACCTCGTCGACTCGAAGGTTTGTAGTGACGTCATTCGCCTGGAGACGGATAATGAAGCCGACCAGCTGGCGGATGAAGAAGCCACAGCAGATCAGCCAGGCAACCAGCCACAGGACTCTCGTGTACAGCCGCTTTTCAGTGACTAGACGGGCTAGCGCGTGAGCGTTGGTTCTCTCAAGGGCCTGCGCTACAAGCTGACCTACAGAATTCATTCTGCTTTCCGCAGCAATAGTTATCGATTAAGGTTATTAGTTTCTGGTCTGCCGAACAATTTGGATTGCAAATGGCGCGCGCATTTACTTTAGTAATGTTCCTCAGCTGATAGGGCGAGCATTCCCTGTCTAGTTTAGGAGCCCCGTTTGGCTTATCAGAATCTTGACGCTGTTTGCTCTGCTTGATGGTGTATTTTGCGTTCTAATTTCCAATTAGCTGATTGTCACGCTAAACGTCAATTAACGCGAATTGTTGCGCTCTGATTTTAAACTCGTTAAGAACAACTATTATGTGGTTGCTTAGGGCGAGGGTTGAATTTGAGGGCAAACTTTGAGCAGAGGTTTTCTTGCCTTTATAAAGTAGGTACTCAATAAAGTACTCTCCGATCTGTCTTGGTTAGAGTAGGCTAATAACAGGAGAGAACAGGAGTGAACAGGAGTGAACAGGAATAAACCAGAGTGAGCAGGAGTGAACAGGAGTGAACAGGAGTGAACAGGAGTGAACACGAGTGACCAGAAGTGAACAAGAGTGACCAGAAGTGAACAAGAGTGAACAGGAGTGAACAGGAGTGAACAGGAGTGAACAGGAGTGAACAGGAGTGAACATGAGTGAACAGGAGTGAACAGGAGTGAACACGAGTGACCAGAAGTGAACAAGAGTGAACACGAGTGAACACGAGTGAACAGGAGTGTACAGGAGTGTTAGCAGAAGTGTGAGCAAGAGTGAACAGGAGTGTTAACAGAAGTGTGAACAGGAGTGTTAACAGAAGTGTGAGCAGGAGTGTTAACAGAAGTGTGAACAGGAGTGTTAACAGAAGTGTGAGCAGGAGTGTTAACAGAAGTGTGAACAGGAGTGTTAACAGAAGTATGAGCAAGAGTGAACAGGAGTGTGAACATGAGTGAACAGGAGTGATCAGGAGTGTGAACAGGAGTGAACAGGAGTGAACAGGAGTGAACAGGAGTGTGAACAGGAGTGAACAGGAGTGAACAGGAGTGTGAACAGGAGTGAACAGGAGTGAACAGGAGTGAACAGGAGTGAACAGGAGTGAACAGGAGTGAACAGAAGTGAACAGAAGTGTAAACAGGAGTGAACAGGAGTGAATAGAAGTGAACAGGAGTGAACAGGAGTGAACAGAAGTGAACAGGAGTGAACAGGAGTGAACAGGAGTGAACAGGAGTGAACAGGAGTGAACAGGAGTGAACAGGAGTGAACAGGAGTGTGAACAGGAGTGAACAGGAGTGAACACGAGTGAACAGGAGTGAACATGAGTGAACAGGAGTGAACAGGAGTGAACATGAGTGAACAGGAGTGAACAGGAGTGACCAGAAGTGAACAAGAGTGACCAGAAGTGAACAAGAGTGAACAGGAGTGAACAGGAGTGAACAGGAGTGAACAGGAGTGAACAGGAGTGAACAGGAGTGAACAGGAGTGAACAGAAGCAAGTAGATGTAAAAGTTAATGGAAGTTAGCACGAGCAAACAGAAGTATAGTCAAAAGCACCGAGAAATTATGGGGCAAAAGTGGTGCCTTAGAAAATAATTTCTGTTATGCAATTCAATTTTCGGGCTGGAAGGCTATCTCTGTCCCTCGACGCATTGAAGCTCTTTAATCGATCGCTCGGCAGCCACCCCACGCCGAGCACCCTGCATGTACAACTGGGCTGCTGGGGCAGAAGGGAACTGAAAGCCAATGTGCGCTGGATGTGACAGCAGGATTTTAGTGGATTCGATTTGACGATTTATCTGGTCCAGTCCCCAGATCGGTCGTGGAATACTAGAGAAACGTAACATCTGGATTACAGACAGTTGACCAATGATTCTGTAGAAAAATCTTCTAAAAATCTTCTTCGAAAAATAGAAAAGTCTTCTATAGAAATTTTTAGCGCCCATATAAGACACTTTGCTCCATAAAATTTCGCTTTTCTTTAGCACTCCATGAAACATGGGAGAGGCGAGGGAGCCCTCCAAGTTTGGTTGACGAGAACGGGGAAGCAGGGAAGGGGAGAGCCGAGATTCTTTGGCAGACCCTCGACGGGGGGACGGCTGCTTCGTCATCCTCTTAGGCTCTCGTGAGGTCTCCTGTTTGACCCTCCCTCCAGGGCCGTCCGCCCCCAACCTCCTGTCTGCCGCCCACACATCTCCTTTCCCTCGGCACCAACCCATTGCTTAGCTGACTCACTCTGTTTTCGGAATGAACAGCCGGACGGGGAACGGGACCACGCGCGCAAATTTGCTAGAAACACCTACTTCACTTGGCTTCAACCCCCAACCAACGCCAAGCTTCAGCCTCAGCTTACTTCTTCCTTTAGCTAACACTTTGCTTTTGCTTTCGGCCCAGTTCCCAGTGCAGATATCGCCAATTCATTCATTACCAACTGAAAATTAATAAAAGTTAACTTCGATTCTAAATTGGACGTGTCATAAAAATGAGGTAAGACACGAAAATATGATTTTGTAGTATCGCAAAAGAATGAGGTTTATGAATTTTACCTCGGGTGCGCCCTCAGGTGCGCTGCTTTCTAAGAACACTGACAGCGTATTTTGCTGTTGTTGTTGCTGAGACTTAAATCAACCCAACCACACCAGTTAGTTAGTTAGTTAGTTAGTTAGTTAGTTAGTTAGTTAGTTAGTTAGTTAGTTAGTTAGTTAGTTAGTTAGTTAGTTAGTTAGTTAGTTAGTTAGTTAGTTAGTCAGTTAGTTAGTTAGTTAGTTAGTTAGTTAGTCAGTTAGTTAGTTAGTTAGTTAGTTAGTTAGTTAGTTAGTTAGTTAGTTAGTTAGTTAGTTAGTTAGTTAGTTAGTTAGTTAGTTAGTTAGTTAGTTAGTTAGTTAGTTAGTTAGTTAGTTAGTTAGTTAGTTAGTTAGGACTCACAGGCCACCCACTCATCCCCAACCCCGGATCTCACAGTCTTCACCGCAACGGCAGCAGCAGCTTCAATGGTTGCGGCTCTTTCAGCGGCGCCCTGACGTCCGGCAAGATCGCCTGCAGCGGCCTGGGACAGCCGGCCGGCTCGCAAAATTCGGCCCTCAGCGCCGCCGTCCTCGCCAACGCCGACGATGCCAAGCTGACGGCCCTGCTGACTGGCCGGGACGAGTTCGGCGACACGGCGCTGACTCGCGAGATCGAAGCCTGCGAGGACGGCAACAATTTCTCCGTGTCCTTGGGCGTCCTGCGCTGCCTGCTGGCCAAGAGGTGGCCGCTGCGCCCGCGGCTGTGGCGAGAGGCGCTGCTAGCCGGAGCCCGCAGTGGCCGCGCCTGCCTGCTGCAGGTGCTCCAGGACCAGGATCCGGAGGCGTGGACAACCGCTCTGCTGCGCTGCACCGATGACGAAGATGGAGTGCATCCGGATGATAACGATAGCGTGCTGCATTGCGCAGCAGCTGGCGGTCACCCTGGACTGCTGGTCTCGCTGGCTAGAAGCGTTCGAGCCGCTGGCGGCGACGTCTTCAGCGTCGATTCGGACGGCAGAACGTTTGCCGACGTGCTCGCTGACAGGTTGGGTCCTAAAAACTACCGGTTTAGAGTTAACTACTACTTTTAGTAGTCAAAAAGAATCAGTTGAAAAAATAACTACGAATGGTTTAAATTCGGGTCAATTAGTATTTAGCATAGGTCAATTAGCATAAAAAATCAATCTATCGGGACTACTGAAGAGAAAAATAATTCGTTTTCCTAGATTAGCGACAGAGAAAAGTAAAGCAAATATTTTTGTATACAAACACAGTTTGCTTAATAGTTAAAGGGAGCATTGTGCGCTGGTTTGATGGCATTCTCACAACAGTTTTTAAGCGACCGACAACTACGTTGTCTTTGGCGCTCCACTGGCGCACCTGGTGCTGGCGCCCCTGGTGCTGGCGCCCCTGGTGCTGGCGTCCCTGGTGCTGGCGTCCCTGGTGCTAAATCCCCTCCTGCTAAATCCCCTCGTGCTAAATCCCCTCGTGCTAAATCCCCTCGTGCTAAATCCCCTCGTGCTAAATCCCCTCGTGCTAAATCCCCTCGTGCTAAATCCCCTCGTGCTAAATCCCCTCGTGCTAAATCCCCTCGTTCTAAATCCCCTCGTGCTAAATCCCCTCGTGCTAAATCCCCTCGTGCTAAATCCCCTCAGGGTGGCGCCCCTGGTTGGCCTCACTAAGCCGCGCCACTCGCCCCAATCCCCAAATTATCCAGGCATCGTCGCCTGCTGCCAGACCTGTGGACATTCGAGCCGAGCCCCGCCACAGCCGCTGACGACTTCCGCCGCCTACTGGAGCTCATCGATCCTCCTCTGACGCCGGCCCTCCAAGCGAACTGGCCGCAGACTGAAGCCCGAGCTCTCGACTGTTTGGCCTCGGCCGCCTGGCAGGTGAAGCGGCTGGCCAGCCGTCGGGACGGCGAAAATTCGCGCGATCGAGCGGAACGAGCGCGCCAGGCGGTTCGACTGTGCGCCCAGGCCGACAACTGCGAGCAACTGGTGGCGTCCTTGGCAACCCTGCGCCGGTTGAGTCCAGCAGACATCGACGAAGACTTCCTACGCGAGCTGACGCTGGCTGGCTGGTGCTCCGCTGTGCGACCCCTGCTGTTGCTGGTGCACTCGCGACCGATCGAGTGCTGCTTCGGCGTCACGGAGGCCTGTCACGATGCGCTCCGGCGCCTCGCAGGAGGTGCGGACAGCATCGGCGAAGGCAGACTCGCTAACCGGTGCTTGAAGCGACTTCGAGCTTGGTGCCTGACTCGAGCTCGCTCTGACGCTGACAGCCCAGCGCACGCGGCTCTGACGGATCTGCGGCGCCGCGCCGAGACCGTCGCTTGCGCTGCCCTCGACCGAGTCTGGTCGGTGGCGCTGACCGACGATGCCGGGAGAAACAGCGGCGCCACCGACGATGCGGACACTTGGCAGGCGCGCGTGCAGCGGCACTTTTTCGAGGGCTGGCAGCCGCGTCTGCGACCGTGGCGCGTCGAGTTCGACTCGCTCTCCGGGACAAAGTGCGCGCGTGCCTACACCGAGCGCGTCTGGAGCCAGTCGTCTGCCAACTTTGCTGAGCCGCCGACTTCGTTCAAACAGCTGCCGAAAATCCTGCTGCCGGAGGGCGCTTCGCCGAGGCTCAAACTGTTTGGCCAGTGTCTTTCAGTGGCTCTGCTGTCATTTCTGCTGTTGCTGCTTTTGGTGAAGCAGAGCGTGGCCATCTCGACACCGCTGTACGCTTTTGCCTGGCTCTGCTTTCTCTGCCAAGTTGGCCAGGAAGCCCAAGAATTTGTTCGTCTGCGCTTCCATCAAAGCCGGCTGCCTCAGCTGCATCCAGTGCTCACGGCTTGCTGGATGCTGGGCTCGATGGCCACTGTCTTGGGCCTGAGCATGCGACCTCTGGGGCCGCTAGCCGCCTTTGGTAGGGCGGCTCTCGGCGTCAGCTTGCCGCTGTGGCTGGTCGGACTGGTGCACCGCGCCGCAGCCTGCCAGCCCGTCGGGTGCTTCATTCTGCAAGCCGGCCTCGTTCTGATCGACGATCTGCTGTCAGCGGCGGTCACCTTGCTTCCGCTAGTGGCCGCGCTGGCTTTCGCAGCCTCCGAAGCCGCCAAGGAGACGTCGACAACGAAACCAGCTGGCCTTCCAACGATGGCGAACCAAACCGACAGTCTGGCTGATGCCACTGCTGCGTCGGAAACCTCACCGGCTGCTTCGTCAAATATGGGGTGGCAAATTGGTAAGAGCTCTGCTTTCAGACGGCGTTTGCCAACCTGCCGACTAACCGAGGCCAACTTCGCCAAACGTAGCAGCTTAAAATTTTTCTACAGTTACTTTTTTTCTGAATGCATCGCCAGTTTATACGACTGAGCCTTCTCAACTTAACATGTGGCTTCGACAAACGACCTTTTATTGGGTAACCGAATTTTTAAATTCCAGGAAACCTCCAGCTCGCTCTGGCAGCCATCGGGCTCATCTTCATCACCGCCCTACTCGCTGGCCGGGTGTCGCTCACGCTGAAGCGTCGAGGCGCTCAGATCCGTCGCTGGCAGCTGCGCCATCGGCTCGGCACGGCGCTGCGGCTACGCGACGCCGTCGGCCCGCTACCGGCGCCATTGAATCTCGCCTACGCTGGCGTCTTTGTCTGGCGCCTCGTCGCCAACAGACGGATGGTGCGCCTGCGTCGGGGAACTGGGAGACACCGCGACGCCTCATGCGGCAGCAACGGGCTGGACCTGCAGGCCGGCCGCGGCAGCGGAAACGGCAGTGGCAGCAGCAGCGGCGGCGGAGTGGCCGGGACTCTCGGAACTCTTGGCCGTCGATCCCGACCGTCCGAGTCCGACGCCCGGGCCACGCAGTGCATGTACCAGAGCAGCCACGCCGGGGTCACCTGCGACGCCGAGGACGGGAGTTCGAATCCTCTGTTGATGTCGTCGTCTTCAGGAGGCGCGGCGTCCTGCGCACACAGGGAGCTGCGCCAGTATCAGCTGTTCCAGGCGGGAGCTCTGCGGGGCTTTCGTGCCCGCCTGGCTGAGCTGAGGCCTGAGTTTGGGGCTGACTTGGGCCATTGAAGTCGGCCAGCAGTCAATAGGTACCTGCTCACCTGCCAGGGAGCCCAGCGAATGTTTGTTTTCCAATTTTATCTTCGAGTGGACAGCAGCCCTAACTCTTCATCATGGCACATAGAGAAGTTCCAGTCTGAGTTTCATTCGCGAACTCTCCTTAAATCAATGCAGAATCGAACCCAGGGCCTCTTGGGAGCGAGTGTCGAGTTAGGATCTTAGTACAGAAGTATACTTCTTTAAAACATCTAGTTCTTTGCTTGAATTTTGAACCCAACTTTTATAGCTATTTACTCTCAATTTGCAAGTCCCATTTTTATCTTGAATCACGATACATGTGCAGGGCAGCAACCGCGAATTTTTTTCATTATTTCTCTCTGTTATAAGCTTACCAATAATAAATATAATTATGAGCCTTTCTCCCGGATTTTTGATGCGCAGACAAATTAGGGTAACTTTTTTTCAGGAAAATTTCGATAAGTTGTTGGCAAATAATGTTTATAAAATACTGTTCACTTTTGGCAATGCATAATTGAATAATCAAAGGTGGCTATCAGTCATTCTTGTTCGCTTTTAAAAATACCAAACCTTGTTACTAGAATTAGTCGGATAAAATATACGACTGTTCTTTTGCCAAGAAAACGGCTTAAACAGTTTGGCTTTCTGGTAGCTTCATTTTAAGTCAATCTCGGCAGACACAGGCAGATACTAAGACAGACAGAAAGACAGACACACACACACAGACAGGCAGACACTAAGACAGACAGACAGACAGACACACACACACACACAGACAGGCAGACAGACACTAAGACAGACACTAAAACAGACAGACAGACACACACACACACACAGACAGGCAGACAGACACTAAGAAAGACAGGCAGACAGACAGACAGACAGACAGACAGACAGACAGACACAGACAGACAGACAGACAGATACTAAGAAAGACCGACAGACAGACAGACAGACAGACACAGACAGACAGACAGACAGACAGACACTAAGAAAGAAAGACAGACAGACAGACAGACAGACAGACAGACAGACAGACAGACAGACACAGACAGACAGACACTATGAAATACAGACAGACAGACACTAAGAAAGACAGACAGACACAGACAGACAGACAGACAGACACACAGAAAGACACTAAGAAAGACCGACAGACAGACAGACAGACAGACAGACAGATACAGACAGACAGACAGACAGACAGACAGACAGACAGACAGACAAACAAACAAACAAACAAACAGACAGACAGACAGACAGAAAGACAGACAGACAGACAGACAGAAAGACAGACAGAAAGACAGACAGACAGACACTAAGAAAGACAGACACTAAGACACTAAGACAAACAGACAGAGAGACACTAAGATGTTAGCCTTGTTCTCATAAAAATAGTGATTCCCTGTTTCTACCAAACAACTTTTTTGAAAAGGCCCTGCCAGCAGGTGGCCCGCATGGAATTTTTGCCTCAACCGTCGCTCATGCATTATTGAAGTGGTGGAGTTCTTCCCGGAACTATTGCGGAAATAATGGATGCAATTAAGCGAAGAAAAACCCGACAATTTCCTGAGAAGCCCCACAACCTTCAAGCTGGGACGCGATACAAAAGCGCATTGGCTGCGCATTGAGTTCTGCTTCAGCGACTTAACTAGCAAGTCTATAGTGAGGCAATTACTAACTTTTTTGCTTCAACGCTATTCTAAGCGGTGCATTCTACTACAAAGTATATATGTAAAGATGGGGCTCAGGAACTGTTTCTCAACCATCTCGTTCAGTCTTAGGCTTAACAATCTTTCCTCATAAAAATGTTCCTGCTCTGGGCCTCGCCTATTCTGCTAGTGCTGTTCACTCAGCAGGCGTCAGCGGCCGGGCCGTGCCCGAGTCCGTTCCACATTGAGGCTGAGAAGTGCGTGTTTGTCGATATCAGGCAGAACTACACAGCTGGTGCGCGGCCAATCACCACTGCGCTTCGATCGCAGTCTCAACTGCAGCTGCCCGTTCTGGCTTGGGGTACCCGACCTCGCTGACGAGAGAGTCACAAGCCAGTCGCAATGGCAACTGATCAACCGTAACGGAATCCTACCTACGGATAGTGCCCTGTGGGAAAGTAATTTCCCGAACAACAATGGCAACCAGGACTGTGTGCTGGCCAGTGGGAGCAACCTGTTGTTTAAGGACAAACACTGCTCAAACAACAATGGATTTATCTGTGAGTTCGCCGCTCCAACGAAGCTTACTGGCGGTGCCAGCTGGACAAAGACTGCATTCAAACGAACCAGCTACAATCCAAGCTGGAAGTACTGCTTTAAGGACCTGAGCCAGGTGAATGCCATGCACTGCGTGGCAGCCGCCATGCAGGCCGGCAACAGCAAGCAGGTGCTGTACAACAGCAAGCTGCGCACCTGCCGCCTACTGCTGTTCACCGACGCTCAGGTGCAAGAAGAAATCGAGACGAGCGCCGATTGGGTCAAGTACAGCCTCAACTAAGAGAACCTTCTGAACTTCACGCAACGATTACTGAGAAATTAACTTTCTAATATACTAATAAAGACATGAAGTTCAGTCTCAGAAAAATAAACTTAAAAGACCAACGATGGAGGGTCTACTCGTGACAAGCCACTACCGAATGTTCAGGCATATAAATTTTATCTAGAGCATTTGATTAATCTAATTTATTTTAAATTCATACATGCAGAACTATTTAGCGTCCGATTCAAGCTTTCGCATAAACAACTCGCTGTATCAGATCCACGGTGGAAGCTAACTCCTCATCTGAGGTGTTGGTTGTGGTTAAATTCTCGCTGATACCCACCGGATGCTCTCGCGGAGGACACGACCGGGAGTAGCTCAGGCGAGACAGGCGACAGGCGGGTCCCCTTAGCGGCAGGACCAGCCCCAGCCGAGGTTCCAACCACTGCTCCTCGTTTTCATCGTCCACCATTGGTTTTTTTACCGGCCATGCTGGCGCTGTTTCGGGGCGCGGCTTCCGCTGCGGCTGTCCAGTTCGGACTCCGACGCTGCTGCCAACGCGCTGACCTCGAACTCGACGCACTTGCCTGGCGTCGGCTTCGCTCAGCTGCTGCAACAGTCGGCCTTGGTAGGAGGCCTCGTAGTGTGCGGAGGTCAGCCGGCCGCCCTTCGAGGCTGCTGACCGATCGGTGGCGTCGCACGCACGGCCGTGACTGGGCAGCTGCTCGGGTTCCTGCCGAATCGCCAGCTCCGCCATTCGATCCAGACGCTGCTGGCGTCGATCTTGGCGCGCTTGTCTCGCTGCAGACGCTCTGGCAGCTCGACGCTGCGCCTCAGCAGCTTTTCGCTGCTCTTCAGCAGTTGCGGACGCTTCCGCCAGACGTTTGGCATGCCGTTGCTCAAAGCCCGGCCGCAGGGTCTGCATGTTTTCAGCGATTTGACGAGAGTGCAGCTCCGGCAGCGCCTCAGTCTGAAACGCGAGGGCGTCGCGTAGAAGCTCCGTCTGAGAGAGGTCAGAGTCTGTCACCAGGGCCGGCGTGGATCGGATCAGAGAGCAGCTGGTGGCTGGACGTTGCTTCGCACAGCTCATCGACTTCGATGAGAAACTGACGGTTTCCTGTACGTCGGTTTCATTCGCACACCTGGGTTAGATGGTTTTTAGACGGTCCTTAGGAGGAGTTTGTAAGAGTTTACAATACCAAAAAGGTGTGACCTTGAGGTATCAAAATCAATATTTACCTGGAATCTGCATTCTCCTCATTGCCTGTCCCCAGTTCGTCCTCATTGTCCGTACTGTCGGTCCAGTAGGCCGACTCGCGTCGACCAGCCGCGGCTGCTGACGCTGCTCTCAACGTGGCTCTCGATGATCTCGCCCCGGCTCCGCCTGCAGACTCTCTGAGTGCCCGACGCAGCGTTTCGAAGCTCGTTCGGGCCTGCCGACTTCGCTCCAGCCGTTTGTCTCTGTAAGCCTGCACCGCGCACTGACAAAGTCGAGTCTCCGCAGGACGCACAGTCTCGCGCACGTACTGTCGCTCCTCTTGACGATACTCCGAGTCTAGACGGCGCTGAATCCGAGTGTCCATCGGCGTTAGCATCTCCTCGAAGCTCACCATCTCGTGACGGCCCTCCGCCGGTCGGAGGGTACACCGAGCTTCCTCCCTGTCGAGCGGACCGGCCCACAGCGCCAAGTCGATAAACTCGTCGAGCTGCAGGCGGCCGGGCTCGTGAAACTTCATGTGTCGGACTCGATGGGCCATCTTGCCTAACGATATCGCTCGACCGCAGGCTTTCAATGCTCGCATGACGGTGCGCGGCTTCGCTTTGAGCCCGCGCAGGTCCGAGCTCTCGTACAGGCCGTAGGCGATCCTGGTGGTGTACAGCTGCTGGAAGGTCATGCCTTTGCCGGCCGTCACAGCGACTGCTCGGCGCACAACCTGCTCATTCCACTCGCACGAGTGACTGTTGAAAGAAAAATCGAAGCCGGACTTGAAGAACTTGCTGCCAACGAAGGCGTCCAACTGCGACAGTTGAAAGCCTTCGGTAGCGTACTTGGCATCAATGGCCTGACGGTAGCACTGCTCCAGCGAGTTGTCGCGATAGCCCAAGCTCCGGGCTAAGCAGGCGCACTCCTCCCAGCTCAGCACGCTGGCCTGTCGCGGATAGCTCAGGTGGAATCGAACCGATCGATAATCGTTGGTCATTTCGGTGGTCAGTCGCTGGATTTGAGAGCGCTATTTATACCGTTTCAGTTTCTCTCCGATGGGTGCCAGAAGCGTTTTTAGATAGTGCTGGCTGTATTAAAAGCAAGGTTGAACTCTCCGTAGCTATGGAGGCGCTGGCTCTGATTGTGCGCTTATAATAGAGGGGAAGGGCTTGAATGGACACCGTCATGCAAGCTAGGCTTGATAGACTCTCTTGAACTGCCTACCTGTGCAGCGCACTTGCCTGCCTGTCCATACACAAACCGCTCTCTTTCTCTTCTTTCTGCCTCCCTCTAACATCGCTGCTTCCATCTCGCCTTGAATAGGTAGCCCAATGCATATAAAATACGATAAATAATGGGCCTTTCATAGGATTGAAGGCAATGCGAACTTATCTTGAAGATGCTGGCCGACCTTGGCTTTTAGCATGTTGCCGATCTTGTCTTGAAGCTGGCGACTTTATCTTGAAGCTGGCGACCTTGTCTTGCAGCTGGCGACCTTGTCTTGAAGCTGGCGACCTTGTCTCAAAACTGGCGACCTAATCTTTATTCTGGCGAGCTTGTCTCAAAACTGGCGACCTAATCTTTATTCTGGCGAGCTTGTCTCAAAACTGGTGACCTTGTCTCGAAGCTGGCGACCTTGTCTTGAAGCTGGCGACCTTGTCTCGAAGCTGGCGACCTTGTCTTGAAGCTGGCGACCTTGTCTTGAGACTGGCGACCTTGTCTTGAAGCTGGCGACCTTGTCTTGAAGCTGGCGACCTTGTCTTGAAGCTGGCGACATTGTCTCGAAGCTGGTGACCTTATCTTTATTCTGGCGAGCTTGTCTCAAAACTAGCGACCTTATCTTTATTCTGGCGAGCTTGTCTCAAAACTGGCGAGCTTGTCTCGAAAGATTGCCACCTTGTCTTGAAGTTGGCGACCTTGTCTCAAAACTGGAAACCTTGTCTCAGAACTGGAGACATTGTCTCAAAGATTGCCTCCTTGTCTTGAAGTTGGCGACCTTGTCTCGAAGCTCCGTCAGGTTGTCAGGAACAATTACACGAAGAGCAAGATGTTTTTTACTGCAGTCAGTAATTAGACGCAATTAAATTTTGTTTATATTCTATACAGTACACCATATATGCTACTTCTTTACCTGTAAGTAGCGTGTATTGAGAAGGAAACTTCAATTTTATAAAAACATTTCGCCATATTTCGTTAGTCAGCTAACTGTGTGGAATCTATTTTTTTCTCGGAATTTCCGTGAAAATTAGTCGTACCATCCGGGTCTTTTTGGGCATCCATGCATGCTTCCTATTTTAGAATGCGCGTCATTTACATGCGCATGGACAGGAAATTTTGTTCCATATTTTAGCTCCATGTAAGTGAACACTATGCTTGAATGCTTAACTAGAGATGGCATAGTAGACAATGCCCACTCGCATTACTTCACTTGGATTGCTAAATTTAGATTGCTTTGGCTTACAGGCTTGGCCACCAGTGAAATGACGAAATCGAAAAAAGCAAATTGCAACGCAGAGAGCTGTCGGTTTAAACGATTAAAATCTCATCTTAACATCGTTTATTGCTCGCAAATCGCTTATAATTGTATTTTCAAATATTAATCAGACACAATTAAGTGATATGGGTTAGTGAGAACTGACGATTTACAAAAATATGGTTTTATTACGAACAGTATAGTCGCAATGCAGGCGCAATGTATGTATGGCGCAGTTGAAAATGATGTGTTTGAATTTTGGCCACCTCAAACCTCAAACTACTTTGCTTTTAATATGAGAATTTTATTTTTAAAAATACAAAGCTGGCAATTTTTGGCCTATATTGTACATTTACTGTTTGAATTGTCTGATTACACACCTTCTGTATTTAGTTGATTTACCACGCAGACAAAGTCAACAATAATACAACGGAAACTATTCACAATTTATCATATATGTACATGCAGGGAAGTTCAGATTAGCATTTGTCTTTATTGCTCAATGCTGAAGCCTGTGCCAAACGGGATGACATGGCCGATGCCGCTGCCGCCACCGCCGCCGCCGCTGCCGCAGGTGCACGCTTTCACCTGGCCAACTTTGCCGCCCTGCTGCTGGCACCGAGTGTAAGACTGCAGAGTTGCCTTCAAAATTGGCGACTTCAAAGCGTCCCGATTCTGCTTCAGATAGGCCATGAAGCAGGGGAAGCTCTGGAACTTGTTCAGCTCTGTTGCGTAGTTTTGCCTCTCCTCCTCAAGCTGCTTCCGCAACTGTTCCACTTCTTTCTCGGCTTGGCGCAGTTTCTGCAACAAAAAAATAAGCAAAAAAGTTTTCGGTTTAGAATGTCTCTTATCAGTGTTATCATATGATATTTGCCTACATTTGTGTTTTTGAAAAAATATAAGTATATCTGTCTAATATTTCGTATCTCACGTGACACGTGGCACTAATGTACAGAGCTGCTCACCTCCTCCTGCTGGCGCTCTGTTAGTTTCTTCTTCTGGCGGCATTTCTTAGCGGCTTCGCGATTCTTCTCCCGTCGGACTCGCTGCAGTTCCAGAGTTTCCTGGCTGAGCTGCAGTGTGTTTCATAAACATATTTGTCTATAATATACATGTATGCATTATTCGAGAACTCGTCTCAAGCAGATGATGAAGAATTAGCTTACTGGGTGTTCTTGGGCGGGCTTGGCATCTTCTTCGGGCTTGAACTCCTTGCCCTGTTGCAGCATCTTCAGCTGGATCCGGCAGTTTAGTTCCGTCTTGATGAGGTTGCTCTCCGTCTGCTTCTGCTCGTCAGCGGATGCAGCAATCGACATCGAGTCGTCGCAGGCGGGCTGCTCAGAGAACTGAGTCCAGGTGTCTAAGAAGCCGGACATTTTCTCCTGCTTGATCACCTGCTTAGTAGCGTCGAAGCTCAAGTCTGGATCGTACGGCACTTGAGGCGTCTCCATCATGCTGTCAATGGCCGGCTGCTCGGGCGGCTGCTCCATGGACATCTGCTGCATGTGACTGGGCTGCTCGAGCGGCTGCTCCATGGACATCTGCTGCATGTGACTGGTGGGTGGCGAGACCGGGTCAGGCAGAATGTCACTGAAGAACTTGTCAAAGTCCGTATCGTCAGTGTCCATCGGCGGTGGAAAACGAGGCGTGGATGTCATCTCTGGCTGCTGTCTGGCCAGAAATTCGTTTCGGAGCTCGACGTCTTCGAAATACATTACAGTTGTGTTGCTGGCTGTTATAATGTAAGTGCAGCTGCTTTTGGCTTGCTCTCGGAGAGTTATAGCCTCCTGGGGAGGCCGAACGCAGCTTATATACCCCAATTGATAGTACCTTGTAAGGCGTACAGCAAGCCTTACACAGTTGGTTGGTCCACGGCGAGACCAAGGACAGCTCACGAGATTGCCATGGAATGAATCTTGGCAATTAGTTTGATACTTGTACGTACATGGAACTTATAAAAAATAATAAAGTGCGTACGGCACAGTTAAAGTCCGCATGCTATTGGCTGCAGGGAGAGGCCAAGGTGAATTGTTCCTTATAATATTGTGCTGCACAGTAACACCCACGGATTCAACTTGGAAACTCCGACGATATGCCGTAGAAATGCCTTGGCTTAGCCTAGCATTGCAATGTACGGCAACACCCACGGATTCAACTTGGAAACTCCGAAGATAGGCCGCGGAAATGCCTTGGCTTTAGCCAGAATATAGTTTTTGCGTTTAAACTCATCCTCCCCCAATGTGTAGATTTCATATAATAAAGAAATAGCAGTCCGGTGACTATTTTAAGGCACACGCGGAGGATGAGGCATGGGGTGGATGCAGAGTCACGTGACATGCAGCGTAGCGCAACGAATTCAAAAACAGAAGACCAGACGAACATGGAACTAAATAGGCGGATTCCCTCCCAGTGCAACATTAATTTTTCCAGTGTCGCTAATTCAGCTACTTAACTAAGTAGAAATATAAACATTTTACGCACAAAATTTATTCAGAGAGCAAAAACTAACAACTTCAGCATTTAATAGGGAATTTTCGTGGCATGGAATTTGTGAAATTTCAGGCAATTTACCTTGATTTTATTTGATTGGCTTTTTCAATACAGGCAATGCGCACACACAAAAAGAACATTATAAATTGTAAAAGCGATAGCGCCGGGACTGATAGATAAAATGGCTTTGATTTAGTCGAAAATTAAAAGCTTTGTCTCAAAATTTCGCAATTAGCAGGCGGGCAAATTGACAAAATTCAAGTAGAAAATAAAATTTTACTGGCTGCCAAAAATACAAGATTTACAACAATAGTTTGTCAAATGTCAACAAAGAAGCACCGAATTTATAAAAAAACTGGCTAAATCAATGCGCTTAACTTACTACTAACAATGGTTTGTCACTGGGCAGTAGTCGTGTCAGAACACTTTCAGCATTAAAAATCTTTTTTACAACTTTTAAATTAATTTGAGTGGTCATGCGTTGAAAATAAAATAGATAAATTTCAGCAGTAGTGCACAGTGCAAACAATTGGCAATTCAAATCAGTGCTAATTTTTGTTAAAATTCCTAATAAATATAGCCAATATAAAAGGGGCATGCACATGCAAGGAACAGAGAAGACCTGTGCAAATTCTTTCAAATTAAGCAGTTTGTTGGCCAAATTTACAGAAAAATGTTGCTAAAATGTTGCTTGTGTTTGCGAGGATTCTTAGAAACTTCTTAATCCTAAACCGTGAGGATTCTTAGAAACTTCTTAATCCTAAACCGTGAGGATTCTAAGAAACTTCTTCAATCCCAAACCGTGAGGATTCTAAGAAACTTCTTCAATCCCAAACCGTGAGGATTCTAAGAAACTTCTTCAATCCCAAACCGTGAGGATTCTAAGAAACTTCTTCAATCCCAAACCGTGAGGATTCTAAGAAACTTCTTCAATCCCAAACCGTGAGGACTCTAAGAAACTTCTTGATCTCAAACCGTGGGGATTCTAAGAAACTTCTTGATCTCAAACCGTGAGGATTCTAAGAAAATTCTTGATCTTAAAGGACTCAAACCATGAGGATTCCAAGAAACTTCTTAATCCAATTGTGACGACTTTGGAGAAGGCAAACTCCCAAGCAACCGCAAACCAAAGAGTTAATGCTTGAATAAACAAAATACTCGCATAAAATGGAAGCGTGTTAAAGCAAATTAGTGAAAAAAGCTTGAAAACGTGCAGACTTTACAGAAAATGTGCAGTGCAAACATGCTATTTATAGTAGATTACGTGATTAATAAATACTTTACTAAATATACAAAGCCATGCTGATAAAACATTATAGCAGGATAAAAAGATCATTAAAAAGTCAGAGTATAAAACACGCATAAAAACTCCTTGCCTACTATCAGTAGTCATAATGCTTAAAACTGCAAGCAAGCAATTCTAGTTTAAAATGGCAGTCGAAATGATCCACCTGAAAAATCTTTTGCTGTAAGACTAGAATAGAAAATAATGAGTTTTGCATTAAGCAGATGGATTATTTTAGCGCTGCGAGCAACTGCTCAAAAAATAATGAATTGGCGGAGAGTTAAATAAAATACAACTGACTTCATTATAATTTAAACGGCGTAGGATGTCAATGCATAAAAAATAGCTCGTAGTACTTAAACACTGGGATTTTGAAATGGAATATGAAATGTCGTTACAGCAAAAATAGACGCGCAAATGTGCAGCAGAAGGCCTAAGATCCTCATCCCTTGAATTACCCTAGATCCCAAGAAATACCTGAGATCCTGATTCCTGATCCCTAAACTACCCGAGATCCCGATGCCCGATCCCTAAACTACCTTGAGATCCTGATTCCTGATCCCTAAACTACCTTGAGATGAGATCCTGATTCCTGATCCCTAAACTACCTTGAGACCCCGATTCCTGATCCTTTGAAATACCTGAGATCCCGATTCCTGATCCTTTGAAATACCTGAGATCCCGATTCCTGATCCCTAAACCACCTGAGATCCCAATTTCTGATCCCTAAACTACCTGATATTCCGATTCATGATCCAGAAAATACCTAGATTGCGATTCATGATCCCTTGAATTACCTTAGATCCCGATTCCTGATCCCTTAAAATACCTGAGATCCCGATTCCTGATCCCTTAAAATACCTGAGATCCCGATTCCCGATCAAAGGTGCAAGAAAGTCTCCTGCTTGAGCGCAAACAGGGGAGCTAGATCTGGCGGAAGCTGTTGCTGCTGCCGATCCCCATCAGCTGACTGAGGCTGGGACTGCGCGCAGTTAATCTGTCCTGCAGATGAGGCAAAACTCAAGCTGGGCAAAGAGGACACAATCGAATGCAATGGAGGCAGCAGAGTAGTCTGTTGAGGATGCTGCTGCGAAGAAGTTGAAGGATTATTCAGTACAACAGTGAAGGACTCGGGTTCGATTCCCGATTTATTGGGATCAAAGTCGGCGGCGGTGGCAGCGGCCTGTGTCGGTTTGTTGAACGATTTTCCGACGGCTGCAGATGAAGCAGGATGCAGCGCCGCGCCCTCATCGATGGGATCGTTGTCTAAGTCACCCGGACTGTTGCTGCGAAGCGATGGAGGAGTTGGCGTTTGCTGGTGCTGCTGCTGGGACTGCCGGCTCAGCTCAAGCGATATGGGAGGCAGAGCTGGGATCACCAGATTAGATGCAGCCTCCGGGCACTCCAGCTGATGAGCCTGGAGGTAAGGAGTAGGGAAGATGCAAGTACAATTTCTGAATCCCAATCCAGAATCCCAACATCTCAACCCAGAATCCCAAAATCCAAATCCGGAATCCCAACATTTGAATCCAGAATCCCAACATCCCAACCCAGAATCCCAACATTCGAATTCAGAATCCCAACATCCCAATCGAGAATCCCAACATCCCAATCCAGAATCTCAGCATCCCAATACAGAATCCCAATCCAAATACCAGAATCCCAAATTCCCAATCCAGAATCCCAACATCCCAATCCAGAATCCCAACATCCCAATCCAGAATCCCAACATCCCAATCCAGAATCCCAACATCCCAATCCAGAATCCCAAAGTCCCAATCCAGAATCCCAACATCCCAATGCAGAATCCCAAAATCTCAGCATCCCAACATCCCAATCCAGAATCCCAACATCCCAATACAGAATCCCAACATCTCAGCATCCCAACATCCCAATCCAGAATCCCAACATCTCAGCATCCCAACATCCCAATACGCGCTTGGCGGGTCAGCGACAGCCCGCACCGCATTAAATAAAACGCCACCCAGGCCGCGGGCACGTGACCAAGGCCCGGCCCACCACCCCCCGCACCAACGCACAAGAGCCACGCCCCACTGGTTTAACACCCAACCAAGCTACGCCCGGTCGGACCACAAACCTCAAAAGAATAAATGCAAGCGCACAGCACGCCCGAGCCTCCTCACCTGCAGCAGGCACATCAGCTGGGACTTTCTGTTCAAAAGCTCGGCAATCTCAGCCTCCAGCTCGCTGTTATCATTCTCTAGCCCGCTGGCTTCATCAGTGAGGCATTCGATTTGGTCCTGCCGCTTCTTGCGGCACTTGGCCGCGGCGACTCGGTTCCTCTCGCGTCGTTTTGCCCGGCGAACTGATTCTTCGCTGTTCACCTGCGAGTGCGCGGATCGACGGATTTGGGGATTACAGGAAATTTTTATGAGGGAAATTAGGGATTGGGGAAATCAAGGATGGGGATTTGTATTTCGATTTCTAGGGGAAATCAAGGATGGGGATTTGCATTTCGATTTCTAGGGGAAATCAAGGATGGAGATTTGGAATTTCATTTCTAGGGGAAATCAAGGATGGGATTTGGAATTTGAAGCTAGGGGGGAATAAGGATGAGGATTTGGGATTTGAAGCCATGGGGGGGATCAAGGATGGGGAATTGAAGCTATGGGAGAATAAAGACTGGGATTTGAATTTTGAATCTATGGGGAAATCAAGGATGGGGATTTGGGATTTGAATCCATGGGACAATCAAGGATAGGGATTTGGGATTTTGAACACATGGGAAAATCAAGGATGGGGATTTGGGATTTGAATCCATAAGGAAATCAAGGATGGGGATTTGGGGTTTGAATCCGTAGGGAAATTAAGGATGAGGATTTGGGATTTGAAGCTACGGGGAAGTCAATGATGGGGAATTGACGCTGGGGGAAATAAATGATGGGGATTTGGGATTTAAAGCTAGGGGGACATCAAGGACAGGGACTTGAAGCTAGGGAGGGGGACATCAAGGACAGGGACTTGAAGCAATGGGAAAGAATCAACAACACATCTGATATCACAACGAACCTTTTCCGACTTAAGACACCGCCTGCCAGTCGAAATAGTAGGCACAGTTTTTTTCTTAGAATTAGAATTAGCTGACCCAGGCGCGCCGCCAGGACCAGAAGACAATGGATCATCTGATTCGGAATTGACGCCGCTGTTATCAATTGATGCAGAGGCTGCAACAAATGCACTGGCTGATTTTGCTGCAGACTTGCCCGTACTAGCAGCTGTTCCTGCTGTTCTTTTATTAGCTGTAGAAACAACAGCATGGGTTATAGTCTGAGTTTGAGTAGGCTGAGGAACTATAGACGCTGATATCATCATCGGAGGAGGCTGGGGAGTGTTCGGTTTAACTATGACTGTAGAATCTTGAGAGCAAGCTTCTAATTTTGCTTGAAGCAGACTTTGCTGTTGCTGTTGCTGCTGCTGCTGCTGTACTGGCGGAAGCGGCACCGGAGCTTGAGTATGAGCAGCCATGATCACATGAGTCTGACCCTGAGGCAACGGCAGCGGAGCCTGCTGCAGAGGCGGCGGCGGCGGCGCCTGATGAAGCACCTGAGGAGTCTGTGCAGAATCAATTAATTGAGCCAGCAACTGCGGCTGCTGACTAAGCAGATGAAGCTGATCCCCACGTATCATGTAGGTCTGACCGTTGCTACCCGTCACCAGCTGGTACGGCACCGGGCCGCTGTGAACGTTTCCCAGAAATTCGGTCACGTTGCCACTAGAAGAATCTTGCTTGAACGAAGCTAGCTGAATATGATGTTGCTGCTGCTGCTGCTGTTCATGATGAGGATTGTGATGCTGGGACTGAGGAGGCTGGATTAGATGCTGATAATGCTGCTGATGATGCTGAGTCATGGTGCCCTGCGGCAGGGTGCAATATGACACCATAGGCGCCGCGGTTAAAGCAGTTTGAAAGCCTGCCTCTGTGGGTAGCGCAGCAGGCATCTGCGGCATCGACTGGACAGCTGACAGTTGAATGACACTTCCAGATGGGTGGGAGCCGGTGACAACCACACTGGTGCCGCCGCTGCTGCCGGGGACTGCAACGGCTGAGGACGTACTGCCGTTGGCTGAGTACATTGGCTGAGGGGTAGTGGCAATGATTATAAGGGGTAGTTGAGTCAGACAGATACTAAGGCAGATACCAAAACAGACAGACAGACAGACAGACAGACAGACAGATGACAGACAGACAGACACTAAGACAGTCAGACAGTCAGACAGACAGACACTAAGACCGACACAGACAGACAGACACTAAGACCGACACAGAAAGACAGACAGACAGACAGACAGACAGACAGACAGACAGACAGACGGACAGACGACAGACAGAAAGACAGACAGACAGACACTAAGACAGACAGACATTCACTAAGACATACAGACAGACAGCCACTAAGACAGACAGACAGACAGACGACAGACAGACAGACAGACGACAGACAGAAAGACACATAAGACAGACAGACGACAGACAGAAAGACACATAAGACAGACAGACAGACAGACAGACAGACAGACAGACAGACAGACAGACACATAGACAGACAGACAGACACATAGACAGACAGACAGACACATAGACAGACAGACAGACAGACAGACACATAGACAGACAGACAGACACATAGACAGACAGACAGACAGACAGACACATAGACAGACAGACAGACAGACACATAGACAGACACAATATTCTAGATTTCAAAAGCATGCGTCATGACGCATTTGAAACCACGGATGCCATAGTCGTAGAATTGCATAGTCGTAGAATTGCATAGTCGTAGAATTGCATAGTCGTAGAATTAAAGAATTGATAAGATTCAATCATAAAATGTGCTTACGACATGGTGAACCATGGCAGACATTTCAAACGCTTCTTTATCTTTTTAGCACTTCGTTGAATCGGCACACGCAGTATAGTTACTAAACTATAATAAAATTGAACTAACAATAAAAATGCAATAAAATAATTAGGCTAAATTAAATTGATTAAGCACTAATGACAATCTACAGATGAGAGATGACCGCGTTTTGTTAATAAAAAATCATGAACCGGAAAATGCAGTTCTCAGTTCTCTGGCTGCTGTCTGCTGCTACAACAAAGGCATGGCCGTGAATGAATAAATTCGTAGTCCAGTCCAAACAGTGCAAGCTTGCGCAGGCTTCAACAAGCGTGCAAGTAAGTAAAGAGAAATTAGAGAAAAAACTGAAAAAGCACGTGATGGCGTGCGTGCAGGGTGAGGCCTGAACTGTGTTCGGTCTAAATCGAGGTCTTCTCGGGTTTTGGACAGCCCCAGTTCTAAAATAAAGTCGTTTACCGGCCCCACCCCAACCAGACACAGCGCGTGGGGGGGGGTTCAAGCGGGGGGTCTTTCGTTTTGGGGAGTGGAGGTTGGCAGTGTACATTGGAGGCCTCTTTCTTTCTTACTGGGGGCTTGTAGACTAATGTACATTAACGAGTGGGAGGCTATGTGTACATAAAGGTCTGAACCGGCCTTTTCAGAGCGCTCGTAAATAAAAAGGAAATGGGGAAGACCTTCATTTTATGTCTCTGCCGCTCTCGGATCGATAATAAAATTCAGCTCCGCCTCACTGTTTCTTCCCCTCCAAACCCCCACCCCTCTTGCTCCTCAACCCAGCACCCACAGTCTTCATCAGTCTCCATTAAACAAGCGGGCGCAACCCCAGACGGGGGGCCTTCTTTTTGTGGGGGTTTGAGGAAAACGAATCCAGTCCTAATGTGGGAGGGATTAGTGATGAATGGGGTCTTTGTCCACGTGGCTTAAGCCTCTACTCTGAAATGCTCAATAATGAAGCGATTTCACTGTTTGTAGTCAGTCTAGTCCTGATTACTGAATGTAATATACGGACTTTATGTAGTTTAGTTATCGTATATACGTTATGCATTATTTTTGAAAAAAGCAAACCAACCAAAGATAACGCAATTAATTACGCTTGTAATTGTAATGCGCCTAGCAACAAACCTAGCAACTTACAATTAACTAGAATTTTTGAGACAATGGAGACAAACAGTGCAGATCGAACTCTGCAAAGTAAAGTCACTTCTAGTACAGCAGCTTCAAAATAGTACTATACTCAACAGAAAAAGTGTCCGAGAAATTTCCAATCCAGAATTAAAGTGCACACCATGTCACACTTTAGATTTCAGTAAACCATAAACTGGCCGTTTCTCGGTGTAGTTGTTGACTTGTTAGAACTTGTAATACATGTAGTGCTTTAATTTCAAATTAAAAAAACATTACTGCAGAGCAGGGACGTTGCCATGGATTTTATGTTAGGGGAACAAAGCCAAGAATTGTACACATAACTAAACTAAATTCATACATGTACATTACTTTCAGATTCGGTGTTGTTAGTGTTGTAGGGGTCGTTACTATTATTGTATTTTTATTCCACTATGCCACCAAGTTGTACCAGGGCCAGGGGGTGTTTAATTATTTTAGATTATCCTACCAATGTCACCAAGTTGTCGTAGGGGATATTTCTGTCTGTTAAAATCCCACTGCTGTAACCAAGTTGTTATAATTTAGAATAGTTATTACTCCATAAAATTACTTAGTCAACTATTGTTTCTTAGAAAACATTAAGTCTAGAATTCTAATCTAAGGACTCCTTGAATCTATGCAAGTCGCCCTGGTAGCAGTGTCGAGCGGCAAACACTGGTCTACATGTAGTTATGAATTTCACCACTATTATTATTACTACTATTAATTCCCTATATTTAGTTGCGGGCTCCCTGGGAAGGAGTTGCCCGACTCGTCAACCGTCTATTTCTGGCTTCTCACAGCTTTCCTGGCCTCTTACGGCTTTTTCTGGCTTCTTACAGTTTTCTTGGCCTCTTGCGGCTTTTCTGGCTTCTTACAGCTTTCCTGGCCTCTTACGGCCTTTTCTGGCTTCTTACAGCTTCTCTGGCCTCTTACTGCTTTTCTTGCTTCTAACAGCTTTCTCTCCTGTCTTGCTTTCCAGTGACTAAGACAACACGTTTTGCTTTTCTTAACCGAATCAAGGAAACGGCGGGCGGAGTTTTAAAGCCCGAAAACGCTTGTATTTATAGGTTTTTACTGGGGGGAGGACGGGTGCGCGGGACGTGTTTAAACAAAATATTACTCCATCAATTTAAACAAAATAATTTTTCTTCGCTATAACAAATGTTTCATTTAAACAAAATAATTCGGTAACTAAGAAATTTGGCGTAAATTTAAAATGGCATAAGTATAAGAATATTGGGCCTGCCCCATTAGCGCTCATTTTGGCGCTGCATCCCCTGCATGCGCTATATTTTGTCGCCCTAGAGCATAGTTATTGATTTCCATAACAGGTCACAAGCTGGGTGGGGGGGGACAAAGCATTGGCATGTCCCCCATAGCTTTTATAGCTACTGGGGAACATGTCCCCCAGGCTGGTGGCGACGCCCCTGCTGCAGAGGATAAAATAATTTACCTAATGACTTAGACACAATGGAAATTCTAAGCAAAATTCATCGAAAGACATCACACAAGGCAGAACGCAACTGCGTCTCATAGTTGTTGGTACCAAAAAATTTACTCGAACCAATTCCTCAAATACTCTTTTGCGTACGAGATATTATTTTACATGTAACTCTTGTTACCGTTACGTCGGAAAAAATCCTTCACTACTTCTTCCGTATATTATTTCTTACGCTATATCAATTAGTTTGTCTTATCAAAAAATCAGCACCATCTCATCGCATTTATGAATAGTTAATAAAAATTATTAATATAGTATACGTATAAGCAGATGCTATGCATTTACTTAACGGCAGACTATTGAAAAATTGATTATAAGCATATATATTAATGTAGAGAGGCTAGCTATGGCCAAGTTTTAACGCCCAAAAAGTACTGAGGCAGAAATGATTCAATAATACTGCTAGTAGTCTAAAACTCCAATTCAATCTGAGGTGTGAAGTGATCTAAGGAGAAGGTTAAATCTAACAGTTATCTTTGTCGGCTTTATTTCTTTGTTCGCCGATGGCTCAGATGAGTTGCTAAGCTAGTAGGCGCCGGTCACAGTGGACCAATGGCAAGGCAGTTCTCAGTCGATCAATCCATCTAATCAGTTAGCGAAATTGCCAATAGTGCAGAATCGGCGCCAGAGATGTACTTGGTGCACTCTAGGTTAGCCAAGCGGCTCGGGTGGTGAATCATGCGGTCTCTGATGTTCGAGTTAGCCTATCATCAGCGCTAGGAGAGGCTGGTTGGCGCGTTGAAGACCAAAAGTACATATCTTCGTATTTAGCAATGTAATATTACATGTAGCTACCCAATAGTCTCGCCACTGCAAGAATCCCCTGCACAAGTCCCCTCTGTACCTGCATGGCCAATGCGATCTAGTCCCAGCAGTGTCCCTTATCATCGGCTATGACTTCGAGATTGACAGCAAAAAGACACTAGTTGGCAGGTAAGTGCAAAGCCCCTTCTAGTCGGAAGCCCGATTTCGAGAGTCCCGGTGTGGTGAGCCAGGGCGCACGGGCTGGTGGCAGCGAGTTAGTTGATCTGCGGGTTAGCTAATTTCTACCTTCGAAATTCTCCCTGCTCGTCTCTCGCTGTCCCTCTCTTAGCTATAGGACCTAGACTGCTCGCCACACGATCAAGCTACCATGGGGCTGCATGACCATCTGACAGGAGTGGCGGGGCCAGGACTCTAATTGACTTATTTCTGAGACCTGAGGCCCGAAGGCTTCCCCACAAGGGGGCCCGAAGGTCGAAACCCATCAGTAAGACGTAAAGATAAGATTCTGTTCTCCGGCGAGTTTATGGTTTGCTAATCTAATTTGTGATAGTGTGCGCTTTAGGGCATACATGTACTTTTCGGTTGAGTAGTACACACATGAAGCTGTATAATAGTAAAAGTGACTTAATTTAGCACTGTCGTTTGCTCGTAAATTATACGGCTCGTATTTTCGTAAATTCTAGTTATTGGAAGTGGCTATAGTTTGAAGTTCGAACTACGGCAGGTATTTTCATAGTGCATAATTTTTTATCAATCACACAGCAATCACAACTGCGCGATACTTGCACTCTGTGCAACGTACAGTTTAATAGCCCGCGTCAATTTGATATCGGTGACGGTCATATATATCTAGTTATAATGCAAGGTGCAGGACCATTTTGTTTATCGCATCATTTATCAATAGTTATACTCTTAGTATGCTCTTTATTACACGAAGATTCTTATCAGTATTATTTCCCAACATTTCCAGCCAGGTCCAAAAAAGGCATTGGCGATGTAAATATTGTAAATATATCTAAACAGATAATATAAGATTGAATCAGGGCTGTATTTTTTTGTCAAGTGCCTACTTCCGGCTACATTCTGACTAGCTACATACATGTACGTGTAGATGCTCTTGTGTTAAACAAAAAATGATTTGTAGTATAATTAGGTGTAAATACACACGACGGCAGTAGGCTAGGCTGGGAAAAAGATGAAATAATCTCCAGGCTAGCATGGGAAATGATCTTCTGTTGATCTTTCTTGTATACGTTGCCTGGAAAAAGATCATCTTTGCCTAAATAAATTAAATATATAAGTGCCAATGCAGAAAGAAGCGAAACGCATATTTGCTTGATATTCGCTTAAAATGATAGAAGTTTAAATTGAATTTTTCTCCTAATTTGAATTGTATGCTCGTATATTTCTATGAAACTCTGTTTCGAAAATGTTTCCCTAACCACGCCGGCACGCTATATAGCAAATTCTATTATAATGCAAATTCTCATCCGACAGCCTCTATGCCCATCCGACAGTCTCTAATCCCATCCGACAGTCTCTAATCTCATCCGACAGCCTCTATGCCCATCCGACAGTCTCTAGTGCCGACCCCAACAATTACAGAGGAATCTGCATTCAATCAATTTTTGGCAAGCTCTTTTGCCAAATTATTAAATCCAGACTCGAAAACCTAGCATACGCTAACAATCTTATATCAAAATACCAATACGGTTTCAAGCCCAATCACAGCACAATCGACCAATGTTTTATAATCTTTACAACATTATAAACCAATCCATCTACAACAAAGAAGAACTCTTTATTGGGTTTGTTGACTATGAAAAAGCCTTCGATAGCTTAAATCAACCGACCCTTTGGCACAAAACGGATAAACAGGGTATTAAAGGTCAAATGACGGAACTTATCAAGAACATGCATAAAAATTCCTGCTTCATTCTAAAAAAAGATGATGATGATGATGAAACCCAGCCAATCCCAATATCTAAAGGTGTTCTTCAAGGCAACCCTCTCTCTACCATCCTTTTTGAACTATATATTGACGACATTGTTGAATATCTTGAACTCTCTAGCGCTAGGCGCTCTCTTACGAGATCTGCTTTCCCACTCATCCTGCTCTTTGCGGACGACCAAGCCATTCTAGCTAAAAACAAAGACAAACTCCAAGACATTTACGACTATGGAAAATTACTGCAAACAAAATTACTTGAAAGTAAACGCAAGCAAAACAAAGTTTATGCAGGGCAATACCAGACAAAAAAACGACACAGAAAGCTTTGCTACAAAAAAAATCTACGACAACCAAGAAATAGAGGAAGTAAATGAATTTAAATACCTGGGAATTATTTTTGAACCAAAAAACAGCTTTAAAAATGTATTGAACATCAAACTAAGCAGGGATATACAGCCATGTTTTCCCTACTCCATAGGGTAAAGAATACGTCCCTAGACATCACACTCATTCGCAGACTATTCGACGCGCTTGTTACCCCCGTTATCACGTACGGCTGTGAGCTCTGGGGCCCTCTGGCTACCATGTCTGAAACAAAAGCTATTGATAACATTCAGCTGAAATTCTACAAATATCTCCTCAATCTACCAAAATTTGCTAGCAACAGTGTGATATCATCAGAACTTGAGCTTACTCCAATCTCCCAACGAATCGCTAAAACCTACCTTACCTACTGGCTGAAGATTAGACACCAAAAACTTTGCCAAACGACACTAGAAATTTTCTACTCAAACACCAGCCAAAAAAATCCATGGAAAACGAATGTACTAAAGAAACTGGAAAGTATAGACTTAAAAGCACTAACTGAAGATAAACTTTCCCAAAGCTTTAATAACGAGAAATACCTAGTGAAAAAGCACCTCAAGATACACAGAGAAAGAGAACTTCTAATCCCATCCGACAGTCTGTAATCTCATCCGACACTCTTTAATCCCATCCGAAAGTCTATAATCCCATCCGACAGCCTATAATCCCATCCGACAGCCTCTAATCCCATCCGACAGCCTCTAATCACATCCGACAGCCTCTAATCCCATCCGACAGCCTCTAATCTCATCCGACAGCCTCTAATGTAGAAGTCTCTGATTTTATTCTGAATTTTATGGTACAATTTAGTTCTATCATAAAACTTTAATTCTTTCCTTAGGCTGTAAATGCAGCTTGCAGCTTTAAAGTTGGTTTCTCATTTTCCAAAATATGTTTCAAAAAGACAATTGGGTTAAAATAAAGGCAGATTATTTGAGAATCGGCTCGAGCTCATGGCGGTTGCATTCTGGCTTGCGACATGTCTGATGAATTTTGCTTAGAGTTTCCATTTTGTCTCTACTTGAGTCATTGAAATACTTTAATCCTCCACTTTTTTAAATTGAAACTTTATCCAACATCTCCTGCACATCTAGGGGAGCACCAGAAGTCTATGGTTGACCACAGACCGTTCTAGTCGGCTATGGTAAGCAAGGCTTACCCTGACAGATTTTACGAAACTAGGCTAGGGGCAACTGCCTAAGACCATTTTTAGGCCTGTATACTCAGAGCTTCAATTAAAGCGTTTGTGGAAGTTGTAGAAGTCTTTACTTAGTAACATGTTTCTAATCGGCGATTACCAAAGCTATTAGAGGGAGCATACGAGGATTACCAAAGACTATAAGTTTGTGCTCAGATTTTACCCAAGCTTCTGCTCTCTAACTGCAAGAATAAAGTTTAGGTTAGCAGAATTTGACAGAAAATAATTATATACAAAAAATCTTTCAACAAGTTAGTTATTTTATTATAGAAAGTATACCTGCACTTTGCTAAAATAATCAAAACAAGCGCCTTTAAGAATTTTTAGTAACTTTTGATTTAATGGAATTATTTCTTTACTGCAGTGTTTTTCAAGTCTTACGAGCGTACTCCGAATTATTTTACAAAAACAACTTTTTATAAATATTTTCGACTCTAAATCTGTCGTTTTCATCTGTCTTTAGCTTATATTTGTCGAATAATGCATTTGAAGCAGATTTATTTGTTTTATTTATTCAAAATGTTTCCGCCAGTCTCAGTCTAACAATAACAGCACTACTGAACAAAATAAGCAAAAGTGTGCGCCTAATCCAACTACTGAAACAGGGGACAGATAGGGAATCACCCAATCAAGCAAGTCTAGGTATAGCCTCTCACCCAACCAATCAGAAACTCAACAGCCGGAGACCAGGTAATCCACAGCGACCGAATCGGCTCGATGCTTCGCAGCTGTAGACTCGGGATGATGCTGACACAACCTTCGCAGATAGCTAGCAGTTGATGCTCTTCACTTTGATGTTCACTGCTGATGACCGGGGGAATTCGTCCTTGATGATGATGGGGGGAAGTCGCAGTCCGGGGATCAAGAAACGACGGTCAGTTCTTGGCCGGTGGGGATAAGCGTCAACCGGTCGCAAGGAGGCGTGCGGCCCGAGCGGGCCTAAAACACCGGTTTAAATAGCCGCCAACTGGACCGCAGTTTGTTATAGTGGAACACGTCGATTCTGATTGGCTGAGCCGCTTTGTTAAAATGAGCGCCGAATTTTCTGATTGGCTAAGCTTGTTGCCACCCAGAATCACGTGACCGGGAGATCCTATCAGTTCCCACAGGGTCGCAAAAAGATGACAGGTGCGGCCATAAATCAATCAAAATCGCAACAAAATGATTTATGACTTTTCGCGTAGGATTGACAGAAATTAATGAAAAAATATACATTAGAAAGCTCTTATTAAATAGAAAGTGAAGATAATGAAGAGAAATCGGTAATCGCTAATTCCAAAGTACTTTTAGGGGTAAAACGCATAGCTGTCAAAGCTGTCACACGCTTGAGTGAACCCGAACAATAGGCTCTGACCTCATAAATCTGATGGCCTGTCAAAAATGATGAGAAAAAAGCTGCTATTCGCATCCCCTCAGACCATCTGGCGCCAGCCTCAACACTGAGTGAGGCGCAGGTGGCTGTCAGACCGACTTTGAAAGCGATGATTTATGACCCAAAAAGTTACGCCTGTTATTATGACTACTAGTATGACCAAACCATATATTTAGTATAAATTCTATGTTACTTTGCAGAAAAAGGATAAAAAATGCCCTTAGCCCACTGTTAGTAAACAAGTAGGTTCATAGCCCATGTGCTAGCGCGGAATTTGGAAAAAGGGCGTCGTCATCATTACGAGAAAAATATTTTAAAGTGTTGTTGGAACTTTTATTGGTGCTCCCCGTGATAAATTTGAGCAGGAAATCTTGGGTTGTAAAGTTTCAAATTAAAAAAGCATATCGCAGAGGATTAAAGCATTCGATAAAGTGACTCAAATTTTGCGCACGAGACTTTTATTAGACTGTCGTTACGTTGGAAAACAAAGATTCTTATTCGTTATTCGTTTTTATTTATTTTTATTTCGCAAAATTAATTATATAATCCTTCTTTCTCAAATTGTATTATAAAATAAAAAATCAGCAGAATCGCAGCAAAGCGCATTCAAGAATAATGATATTGATAAAAATAAACTGCTGAATATTAAACAATTCATTTATCAATCGCAGACTAATAATAGAAAAAAATCAGTTCATGCTACTTACAATAAGATATAAAAAATATACTGCGGAGTGACGTCAAGAAAATTACAGAAACTGCGTTTTGACAATTAACAATGAACTGTCTGTCCATCATGTGCTAAGGCTTGGAATTTGGATTTTTTGGCATATATGTAAAATATGTAACGAAACAATTACAGAAGCTGCTTAAGTAAAAAGCAGAAATCAGTTATTTAAGTTAGTACTTGAAGTTCTGTTAACAGAGTTAATTTTTTGCATTCGACAATTTTTTGTCTTTATACGTACACATTTACACATTAATCATGCGTGATATTAATTAATGTGAATGATTAATGATTAACAATGATGTAAAAATTTATAACGAAAAAGCTTATAAGCTGTAGCCTTACTGTAGCTGTGCTTGAAAGCTATAGCACAAATGTTTAAGTCCAAAAAAGTATTTTTCAGCTGAGATAGGAAAAGTAATTAAGAATTATTGGAAAAGTAAACCAAATACATATTTGAATATATTTTCTGGAAATTTTTTAAAAAGAATTATTCTGAATTAGGTTTTTGAAGAATTAAGAATTAAGATTTCAAGTTTGCTCATATATGAGTTTCATATATCTATCTGAATAATTTCAAATTAAAAATTAATTAAAATTAAAAAAACAAATTAAAATTTAAAATGTAATAATAAATCAATACTAATACTAAATTATCTAATTTACTAAATTATTTAAAACAAAATTATTAAATAATTAAAAATATTTATCTAATTTATTTATTTAATTTTTCTAATTAAAAAATTAAAATTCTTTAATTTTAGTACAACATTTCTACTATGATCAACTTTCAGCATTTTCCTTGCAAAATAATCAGAAAATTTAATCAACAGAAAATAGGGTAAAATCTAAGCAAAATCTAACTTGTGCTTTTCCTAATTATGCTTTTTTAATTATGCTCCCTTTATGGGTGTCCAGCGAAATATAGGACTGTGCTCATTGCTCATTTCTATATCATGAAATTCATTTTTTACTAGAAAGACTCAAAGAGCAACTTAATTGGTGATTAGTAGAGGCAAAGCCGTCTGATTGAGGAAGACAGGCGCCTCACTGCCAGGGAGCTCTCAGATGAATCTGAGATTCCCAAGACATTCATGAGATTCTTGTCCATGACCTGCAGCTCTTGTCTTTCTTTTGCGGAAGAAAACAGCGGAAGAAAACGCTGTGCTCAGGACTTCTTTTGAAGTGAGCTAGGCTTTCTGCAGCGAAGAATGAAACATGATCACTGATCTGTGACTCCAAAAACCAAGAACTTGGGTGCCAAGTGCCCGGGTGTCCCGCAGTGCCAAGAAAACTATTTTCTTTGACTCGCAGAAAACAAGAGCCTTGTCTACACAAGCAGCTCCAAGCATGTTTTTATTTGGAGCTTGTCTACATGTCACTTGAAGTACACCTGAGCCTCCAGAGACACATCTTCAGAGCAAAGAGTGCGATGAAAGAGTGCACCGACCCTATGGCTGCTTCCCAGTTCGCTGAGGCCTTCAACAAGTGGCTGGAGCGATGGCAGCGGTGCATTGAGAAGGGTGGAGATTATGTTAAAAATGACACAGTTATTGTTTCAATTGTTTGTTTAAAATATATGGTACCTGTCCTATATTTCGCCGGACATCCCACTTTGGTAATTGCTGATTAGAAACAATGTCAATCGTACTATGCAGTTTTACGAGTAATTCTTTGCTTAACAAACATTCTTTGGAGCTTAGAGCTTTGTGAATTTCTAAATCGAATTTATAAATTATGCAAAATTAGGGTGCAAAATTTTCAGAGATAAAAAATTTTCGAGCTTCTTCAAGCCGATCAAGCCGTAGCTGTAGCTCGATCAAGGTATCTGGCACTTCTTCTTCGATCAGCATCTTCGCATTTAATTTGAAATGTACATGAACGTGCTTTCGATCAAGAAAAAAGCAATCTTCGGATATCCATGATTTCGAAGCTGCGAAACTGGTTGAAGCCGTCGATACCACAGCTTCGTGTAGCAAAGAGTACAGCCATTCGTGACCCTCACTGTTACGAATGCTGATAAGCCCGAATCCATGATCAAGCGTGGTCAAGCAAACTAAACTGTTGTGCAGAGTCGAAACCGGCGGAGACCACAGATCGAACAACTCATTGCTGCCATGCACTTTGAAATAGACACAGTTATTAGTCATGAAAATCAGTTTACGTCCGAGTGCAACGACATCTACAACATCGGGAACTGACATCGGGACTTGACTCCGCTCTTGCACTTCGAGTGTCTCTGAAGACAGGCACAACAATTGTGAATCGCTTCCCAGAATGTAAATCTTGCTACCACAACCAGTCACTCGCAATGGCGCCTCAATCTGCAGAGACTTCACCTCGTGCAGCACAGAACCGGCAAGGTCAGTCACGATCAAATCCGAATTGTTAAACAGCAGATAGAACTGCTGTTGAGCATTGTTGCAATGAGCAGATGCAAGTTTACGGCTTGGAATCTTCCATTCGCCAATACGCATTTTTGAATTTTCAGTAACTGAGGCATCAAAAAACAGGACAATGGTGTCATCCTGCTGTTCCGAATTGCCCTGATAGCCAAATGCTACAACACAGAACCGAGGTAACGAGCTGCTTCCCTCACAAGACTGCGCTGAAATAACGCCATCTTTCATGTGAAACCCTTCAGTACGGGTGCACGATTCAATTCGAATGAGTTCAAAATTGGTATCATGCTCAATCTCTTTGACGATAGGATGAGGGCACTCGAAATTTACAGGATTCGTTGCAGAATTCACTGCCTTAAAAATGTCGCAGGAAAGTAGACGAACACGTTCCACTGTGGAATTGATTGACGGCTGCCAGTGCTCATCGACTTGAAGATTTTCAAGTGAATAGTGTAGCGTCATAAGAGATTGGAACTGACTTTTCATCCTGTCAGAAGCGTTAGTCTTATTTTCGATTTCCACCAGCAAGCTCTCAACCGGCTCCAGCGACTGAGCATCCGACTGAAGCTTTTCGATTTCATCGTCCAGCTTTTTCAGTGTCTGATGCCGGCACTCCATCAGTTGATCTTGCATTTCATCAAACATATCAGACACATCCTCCCTGTCCGCCATAACTCGTGCAATACAGCTTTTCGACTCTTGATCTGCTTAACTAGAAGCGCCACTTTTGGCTGCAGCTCAGCCTGAAGCGCCTTCAGCTTGGCTGCGAATCGATCAAAATCAGTCTGCAGATGCCGCTCGCACAGCGAACCTTCGAACTCAAGTCCACAGCCCGTGGCTGCTTCGTTACAGTTCACCAAGCTGCAGGTATTTTTGTCGTCTGTCTGACCACAAGCTGCTGCACCAGATGCAGCTTGTTGCAGCTGGCTCTGCACAATCCAAGCAGTGCGAGCGTCCGCTCTTAACTCCGAACCGTCTGCGTTGAAGCCACGACTACACAGCGGGCATCTGCGAATCGAGCCGGAACCGTCAGCTGCCTGCTGCACCTCATTGTCCTGGCTCATGAAGCATCGTCTGCACACGATGTCGCCGCAAGGTAGCTGGCAGGGTTCAGTGAACACACGATGGCAGTAGCCGCACGTGATCAGGTCAGATAGATCGACTGTTTGCTGAGCCTGAGCCATTGTGCTGAAAGCAGTATAAAAACGGTTTTTACAAAATGATAGCCAAAAATTCTTACTTTACGTAGATGAACAGACAGGTTTCGCTCTTTTGTTTACTGTTTAAAACCAGAATAACAAACTTTGTTAATACCCCTCGTAATTTTCAGGTTTGCACTTACTAGCCGTTGTCTAATGAGAGCTATCTAATAATACTCCTTAACTAGAATAAAAATAGTGAATTATTAGGAAACGTCCCTAAATGAATTCACCCATGTTACCTTACAGAAGGCAAGTACTAAAGTTCAAAATCATTTGTGACAGTTAAACAAAACAAAACAAATTGTTTACAGATGGAATTAATTAAAATGTATTTAAATGACCAGTGTTTATTTAAATAAAGCACGAAGCAATTACCGCAGTACATTAGCAGTTCTAATGTGGTCATCCCATACGATGATAGATATTGTAGCGTCACATTTATTTATTATATTTGTTCACAAAATAAACTAAGCAACTTATTATTATTAAAACCAGGCGACACAAGTGTCTTCTAGTACAGCCTGTTTATATTGCATAGCTATAACAGGTAAAAATGATGACACCCTTAGAAGAATAGAAATGCCTAAAATATGAAATCAAAACCACTATTTATTAATAACTCTAATAGATGTTAGCCTGAGCTCATTGCAAATTTTAACTCAAAATTTAAATGTTGCTTATCCCATTTTTTGTGAATTAAAAAAGTCCAGTTTCACAGGCCCAACGGATTGACTTGGACAACGCCGCCATTGTCGCAGACAGTCTTGGAAATGTCCTTGGACAGTTCGATGCTGGTCTGAGTTCGATTCGATTTCAATTGGCCCAAGTTGTACTGAATCCAGTCAGCACTCTGTAGTAGGTGGGTTGGAGCGATAGGATAACTTCAGGATGGCATTTAGATAGCTTCAGGATGGCATTTAGATAGCTTCAGGATGGCATTTAGATAGCTTCAGGATGGCATTTAGATAGCTTCAGGATGGCATTTAGATAGCTTCAGGATGGCATTTAGATAGCTTCAGGATGGCATTTAGATAGCTTCAGGATGGCATTTAGATAGCTTCAGGATGGTATTTAGATAGCTTCAGGATGGCATTTAGATAGCTTCAGGATGGCATTTAGATAGCTTCAGGATGGCATTTAGATAACTTCAGGATGGCATTTAGATAGCTTCATGATGGCATTTAGATAGCTTCAGAATGGCATTTAGATAGCTTCATGATGGCATTTAGATAACTTCAGGATGGCATTAGATAGCTTCAGGGTGGCATTTAGATAGCTTCAGGATGGCATTTAGATAACTTCAGGATGGGATCATATAGCTTCAGGATGGGATTAGATAGCTTCAGGATGAAGAAAAATCTTCACTTCTCAGTCAGATAATCAATTATAAAGCTTAGCACGAATTAAATACAGCAAAACAGCATACTGTGCCGCTCACCTCATTGCACAGGTAGTGCACCAGTCGAGTCTCGTACTCAGCCGAAGCTGCCCCAGCCCGCAGGCTTTGATCAGCCCTGGACAGCGCCGCAGCCATCGCGTAGGCGTGCATGGCGCCCTCAGCCAGCCTGTTGAGCTCGTGCTGACGTTCGATCACGCCCTTCTTGTGCTTCACTACAATGTCCTGCACAGGTTGCGGGTGTGGGGAGTGGGAGAGGGTTGAGGCAGGGCGTCAAATTTAATTTAGGATTTGCTATCTAGGATCTACTTATCTATCTCCTTTGAGTCTATCCACACCAATCCATCCCATCTATCCACACAAACCCACTCCATATATCCACACAAACCCACCTCATCTATCCACACAAAGCCACCCCATCTATCCACACAAAGCCACTCTATCTATCCACACAAAGCCACCCCATCTATCCACACAAAGCCACCCCATCTATCCACACAAAGCCACTCTATCTATCCACACAAAGCCACCCCATCTATCCACACAAAGCCACACCATCGATCCACACAAAGCCACCCCATCTATCCACACAAAGCCACTCTATCTATCCACACAAAGCCACTCTATCTATCCACACAAAGCCACCCCATCTATCCACACAAAGCCACCCCATCTATCCACACAAAGCCACCCCATCTATCCACACAAAGCCACTCTATCTATCCACACAAACCCACTCCATCTATTCACACAAACCCACTCCATCTATTCACACAAACCCACTCCATCTATCCACACAAACCCACTCCATCTATCCACACAAAGCCACACCAGCTACCGCAGCCGCTTACCTGCACAGCCTGACCCAGGTGTCCGGCAGTCTGGCCGAGCAGCTCCCCGGACGCTTTCAGCTCGGGATGCAGCCGCTCGAGCAGTGCCCCAGTGTCTGGGGAGGCCACGGAGCCCAGGCCCATCTTTCTGAAGCCCATGGACACCAAAGCTGACGGATTGCTCAATGGACTCTTAGCCAACTGTTGCAGCTGTTTGCCAGCGTACTGCACGCCCAGCAGAGTGAAGAACAATCGAAGAATATCGTTGGTGCCTTCGAATATACGAAAGATGCGTAGGTCGCGCATGACGCGTTCTAGGCCGGTCTCTCGCATGTAGCCCATGCCGCCCAGGATCTGATGGGTTTCAGTAACAAGAGAAAGATGGGTTTAACAGCTCAAATGAAAAAAACGTCACGTGAGTTAAAAAAGATCACTTAGGTTAAGGTCATGCGACAAAATGATCGGATTTAAGTCACGTGACGAAAGGATTCAGTTCGGATTACGTGATAAAAAGATTGGGTTCCGGTCACGTGACAAAATGATCGGGATAGGGTTACGTGACAAATTTGGGTTTGGGTCACTTGATAAAAGGATTGGGTTCGGGTCACGTGACAAAAGGATTGAGTTCAGGTCACGTGACAAAAGGATTGAGTTCGTCCCGTGACAAAAGGATTGAGTTCGTCACGTGACAAAAGGATTTGAGTTCGGGTCACATGACAAAAGGATTTGAGTTCGGGTCACGTGACAAAAGGATTGAGTTCAGGTCACATGACAAAAGGATTGAGTTCGTCCCGTGACAAAAGGATTGAGTTCGTCACGTGACAAAAGGATTTGAGTTCGGGTCACGTGACAAAAGGATTTGAGTTCGGGTCACGTGACAAAAGGATCTGGTTTAAGTCACGTGACAAAAGGATTGAGTTCGGGTCACGTGACAAAAGGATTGAGTTCGGGTCACGTGACAAAAGGATTGAGCTCGGGTCACGTGACAGAAGGATTGAGCTCGGGTCACGTGACAAAAGGATCGGGTTTAAGTCACGTGACAAAAGGATCGGGTTTAAGTCACGTGACAAAAGGATCGGGTTTAAGTCACATGACAAAAGGATTCAGCTCGGGTCACGTGACAAAAGGATTGAGTTTGGGTCACGTGACAGAAGGATTGAGCTCGGGTCACGTGACAAAAGGATCGGGTTTAAGTCACGTGACAAAAGGATCGGGTTTAAGTCACGTGACAAAAGGATCGGGTTTAAGTCACATGACAAAAGGATTCAGCTCGGGTCACGTGACAAAAGGATTGAGTTTGGGTCACGTGACAAAAGGATTGAGTTTGGGTCACGTGACAAAAGGATTGAGTTTGGGTCACGTGACAAAAGGATTGAGTTTGGGTCACGTGACAAAAGGATTGAGTTCAGATCACGTGACAAAGGATCGGCTTGAGGTTCTGTGGGGTTTAAGATGACAACAGACGAATAAATAGATGGCTTTACACGGCAAACAACACACCTGAATAGCCTCATCAGCGCAATACCAAGCGGCCTCAGATCCGTAGACTTTGCTAATAGCAGCTTCGGCTTGGAACTCGGCCACGCCAGAATCCATCAGGCCGCTAACTAGGTAAGCCATAGACTCAGTTGCATAGTGCTTAGCAGCCATCCTAGCCAGCTTCTCTTGGATAGCTCCGTAGCTGGAGATCTTCGCTCCGAACTGGGTCCGGCCGGCCGCGTGCTCCGAGGCCTTAGCAATGCACAGTCGCATTGTCCCGGACAGAGCCGCTCCCATGCCGAATCGGCCATTGTTAAGCACATTCATGGCCACCTTGAATCCGTTGCCAACTCCGCCGAGTACATTTTCAACTGGGATTTCGGTGTCTTCAAAATAGAGAGCCGCCGTGTTGCTGCACTTGATGCCCATCTTCTTCTCGGGCGGTCCGCTGTAGTTGGTTATAGTTGGAGTAGGGGCCACCTCTTTTCAGTGCTGTGAGCAGTGTGAGCTAACTGATTTCAAACTAGATCTGCTTTGCATGTACTGAATTATTGAATAGTAGCTATAATATCTAGTATCTATATTATACGGTAGTCTAATTGGGTAGTTAGATCTGCCAGTAGTCTAATTGGGCAGTTAGATCTGCCAGTATTTTAATTGGGTAGTTCTACCAGTAGCTATTCTAAATGGTAGATAGATTTATAATTTGTTTATTTAGACGGTTTGAATAACTATAAACATATTATAATAATATTTATTAGACATACAGAAGACTAAAATGAGTATTTCAGCATTTTATAATATACTACTACTGCTACTTGTAGTAGGCTAGATTTTTTAAGCAAGTGAAAAATACTTGAAACGAAATAATTCTATTCCAAGCGCTAAGAGCAACTGACACACCTACAGGCCGATAAACTGCTTCTGATAGTAGAGCAGCAAAAACTGTGGGAGACACGCAACCAGTAACTAAGGGGTTGAAATTCAAAGCCACCTCGAGTCACAGTCCAACTAGGTTTCCAAGCCAGAAATGTCTAATTATTAAAGATCAAGACAACTCAACAACCTTTAAACTTTGGACGGCACGGGTAGACCTTAGTTTGAAACGATCTAACCCTTGGAGATTAGGCCACTAAGCAATGCTTGGTGAAGCAAGATTGCTTGAACCTTATAGTTTAGAGTTCTTAATTATGAGCAAGGGTGAGTCAGAAAATCAGAAACCAACTCTACAGCTGCAAGCTGCATTTACAGTTTTAGGAAAGAATTAAAGTTTTAGGATAGTAAATTCTAAAACTAAATTCTAAATAAAATTAGAGTCTTTAACATTAGAGGCTGCTGGATGGGATTAGAGGCTGCCCGGTGGGATTAAAGGCTGTCGGATGGGTTTAGGTGCTTAAGAATTGGATCAGAGATTTCACGATGGGATTAGAAGCTTCAAGGCGGGATCCAAGGAATTCAGGGTGGAATCTGAAGATTGAGTGTGGGATTTGAGACTTCAGGGTGGGATCCAAGGGATTCAGGGTGGAATCTGAAGATTCAGTGTGGGATTTGAGACTTCAGGGTGGGGATCCAAGGGATTCAGGGTGGAATCTGAAGATTCAGTGTGGGATTTGAGACTTCAGGGTAGTGATTAATTGCCTCACAATGAGTTCAAAAATAATAACTCAATGCCGTTTTACCTGCTAACACCGCCAAATCCTCGTTCGACAATAAAAGCCGTCACCTTGTCCTTAGCCGCTCCAGTAGCCTCATCTTTAACCTCGGTCTTGGCGAACACCGTCATCACGTCGGCGATGCCGCCATTGCTGATCCACAGCTTCGAGCCGTTCATCTTGTAGTGCTTGCGACAGGGCGACAGCACAGCCCGAGTTTGCACCGAGCTAGCGTCCGAACCCGAGCTCGGCTCAGTTAGACAGTACGCCGCGAACTTTTTACCAGAAGCCAAATCCGGCAGGTATTTCTGCTTCTGCTCGTGTGTGCCGTACAGGGTGATGCCCTGTGTGGTTTGGGGTTGGTGCTTGGTTTACAGTAGTGATAGGTAGACAGACCAAGGACTGGGGGGAAGTCGCCACGCACACCCTCAATTATCCCAACTAATGCTGGCACCCATTTTAAAGCTGGGTGAACTGAAGCAATGCAGAGTTAAGTGTCTTGCTCAATTGTTCCAGTGGGATCAGGAATCGAACTCCCGACCTTTCAGTCGGTTGTCCAATTCAATCTATGATGGCCAACCTCCAAGACAATTTGCTCAGGACGTCAGCGGAGAATCCAGCCAGCTCAAGATTGGGTTCTCTTTTTAGCTCTCTTATACGGCTCAAAACTTCTCTCTCCCCTCTTCTATCAATCCTCTTTTCACTCGTTTCTTTCACTTCCCTCTCTTCTCAGCTTCTCATCTTTCCTCTCCTTTCTCTCTTCTATTCTCTCTCCTCTCCTCTAAATTTAAAAATTTAAATTATTAAAAGTACAAACAGACCTTAAATCCAATGCTCTGATGAGCGCCAAGGGAGATACCGACTCCCAGATCGTAGGCGCCGACCACTTCAACTAAACGGGCGTATTGGGTGTTGCTCAGGCCGAGGCCGCCGTATTCTATGGGTACCTGGAGTGCAGGCGAAATTCCGCGTAGTTGCTACGGTGAAGCGGTGTGCTGATAATGCTGAGTTGGGGTTCTGGCTTTGGAGTAGTGAACGGCAATGTATGATGTAAAATTGAAAATAGGAAGGTGGTAAGTGAGACTGCAAGCATGAAACTCGGGATAGGAATGTGGGATTGGTGAACATGAGATGGGAATGTGGAATTGGGGAATATGGGATGAGATGGGAATGTGGTATTGGGGAATATGGGATTAGATAGGAATGTGGTATTGGGGAATACGGATAAAATGGGAATGTGGGATTGGGGGATATGGGATGGGATGGGAATGTGGGATTGGGGGATATGGGATGGGATGGGAATGTGGGATTGGGGATATGAAATGGGAATGTGGGATTGGGGGATATGGGATGGGATGGGAATGTGGGATTGGGGGATATGGGATGGGATGGGAATGTGGGATTGGGGGATATGGGATGGGATGGGAATGTGGGATTGGGGGATATGGGATGGGATGGGAATGTGGGATTGGGGGATATGGGATGGGAATGTGGGATTGGGGGATATGGGATGGGATGGGAATGTGGGATTGGGGGATATGGGATGGGATGGGAATGTGGGATTGGGGGATATGGGATGGGAATGTGGGATTGGGGGATATGAAATGGGAATGTGGGATTGGGGGATATGGGATGAGATGGGAATGTGAGATTGGGGGATATGGGATGGGATGGGAATGTGGGATTGGGGGATATGGGATGAGATGGGAATGTGGGATTGGGGGATATGGGATGGGATGGGAATGTGGGATTGGGGATATGGGATGGGATGGGAATGTGGGATTGGGGATATGGGATGAGATGGGAATGTGGGATTGGGGAATATGAGATGGGATGGGAATGTGGGATTGGGGAATATGAGATGGGATGGGAATGTGGGATTGGGGGATATGGGATGAGATGGAAACTTAAGGAGCGACAGAGTGACGAATACAATGAAGGACACAAACCTGCAATCCGAAGGCGCCCATCTCAGCCAGTCCAGTGAGCGTATTGGGCTCAATGGTCTCTAAAGCGTCATTCTTATCAGCGTTGTTCACCTCCTGGAAGAATTTATCGACGGGTTCCACCATGCCGGCAAGAGTTGACCGCTGGTCGGAGTCCAATACAGACGGGAAGGGCGTCAGCTGCTTTGTGTTGACGCGTCCGGAGAATAGGTTCAGCACGAATGAGTCGCTGGCCTGAGGGTGCGAGTGTTCAGTGCCAGCATGGAGTAATAATGAAGGCTGGTGCAGTTGGAGAATGGCATCTCAGCAACTAACGATCTGGGAGGCTGGCCCAGCGACTGAGGATCTGGGAGGCTGGCCCAGCGACTGAGGATCTGGGAGGCTGGCCCAGCAACTGAGGATCTGGGAGGCTGGTCCAGCAACTGGGGAACTGGGAGGCTGGCCCAGCAACTGGGGATCTGGGAGGCTGGCCCAGCAACTGAGGATCATCTGGGAGGCTGGCCTAGCAACTGAGGATCATCTGAGAGGCTGACCTAGCAACTGAGGATCATCTGGGAGGCTGGCCTAGCAACTGAGGATCATCTGGGAGGCTGGCCTAGCAACTGAGGATCTGGGAGGCTGGCCTAGCAACTGAGGATCATCTGGGAGGCTGGCCTAGCAACTGAGGATCTGGGAGGCTGGCCTAGCAACTGAGGATCATCTGGGAGGCTGGCCTAGCAACTGAGGATCTGGGAGGCTGGCCTAGCAACTAAAAATTTAGTAAGGAAGGTGGCAATAGCATAGGTTACTTATAGTCATAATGACAAACCCAAATCCCAACTTGCCAAGAATTATCTAATAGTTACAAATATATACATATAGTTAATATGAATCAAATTAAAAATGAATTTAGACAATTCTACTAGCACAAAACTTACCTCATTTGACTTAGTATTGTTGCTTGATTCAGCAGTAGAAGCAGTTGCTGCATATCTACTTGTTAATCTTGGAATACTAAAAATAAACAAAATACAGAAGGATAAATCCAGTATATATAACTAAGTAAACATTATATAAATAAAAAGTAGTATTAATTTTCAAAACCAGAAGTTATGAAAAGAAGCCAGATATTACAAATACCATGAAATTTTTTATTAGAAAATATATAGAAATTAGGATATAACTGTATATAAAGTTATAATCATTATATCATTATTAATAAAAATAAGTTTGTTGAGGTTAATCTAACCTAAATTGGCCTTGATATAAATACTTAGCATTGGCCTAATCTTTTGTAGCTAAGTATAATTACAAATATTATAATTTATATATATTAAAATCAATAGCATTATAATAGACTTTCACTATCATGTTATACGTGATAACATCATTTACTAATAATGCACCCATATCTTGTACAGTGGTGTAACCAGGGGGTGAAGGGCTGGTTGCCCCCTCCCTTTGGTAGAGATACTCACGAACTAAAAGAGCATATGCTGGTTCCACAAGCTGGGATTTCATCTTCTTGCAATGCTTGTGCGGAACTTGTGGGTGATCTACTGACAGTCAGGTGGCACAAAGACTTTTCTGCAGTTTCTAAGGCTGGTAGTAAAGAGTCTTGTGGAGGACACTGGGGTTGCCAGGAGACGTGGACCTACACCAGGTGGTGTTGGTGCTCTTGCTATTGGTGGAGGAGGTGGAGGTGATGCCCATTCACCAAGCCAATCTCCAAGAATCAGGTCAAGAAGACTATATTTGTTTGCAAAGCCTGCCTGGGAGTTCCAGCCCTTTGCCTAGGTGCCCTGTTTTTCACACTAGCACTTGCACTTACTATTAGCTATTACCTTTATTACCTTTAAACCATTACATGATTCAAAACCATTATTATATAATCAATTTTTTGTTGATGTCAATGTTTGTTATTCACTGAATTGTTATATGTTGCATTATTCATATATGCTTTTTTGGCTCTATTGCAGTCGCATGCAAGTGCATGTACCTAGAGGGCGACGGGACGGCCAAAGTTGGGCCCGGGAATGACAACTCGGGCCCGGGTTGGGCCTCGGGAATTCGGGACAAGATCTTTAGGACAGCTCAATAATAGGAAAAAAATCATCATAATTAATCTTAATACTTTTAGCATATGCAGATTACTATTAAATATACAATGAATATATAAATATATTAAATATAATATAATATATTAAACGTATAATAAATATTAAATATATAATAATATATAAATATATTAAATATAATAAATATATAATAAATATTATTATTATTTAATACATTAGTTAAGACTTAAGAATAGATAAGAGTTACATTACAAGACTTAATACTCAAATATCAATATACTCAATAGTTCAAATTCAATGTCAGTGTGGCACAAGTACTGTGTGTGTGCCAGTGACAGTGACACTAACAGGCAGTGAGGCAGGCAAGCAGGCACTGCAGCAGTGCGGCTGGCAGTGGCAGTAAGCAAAAAGAAGAAAAGCTGAAGCATTAAGTGTAAGGCACTTGGCATTGAAAGCAGTAAGGAAGTAATAACCAAATCAATTGATTCTTTTATTTGAATTTTTAGTTCCTTTACATAGCTTTAATGTAAAGAGCCATGTACAGTACACAGTCAGTATTCAGTAAGACAACAAGACAAGACAACAGAACAGAACACAAGTGAAGTAACAACACAACACAACACTCAACAGAACAGGCAAACAGACAATGGAAATACAAGTAATTAACTGATACCTGCCTACCTGCTCACCTACCTACCTATATATGATTACAAATACGATACTATGAGTTTACGACTATGAGGCTTTTCATATTACTAATTCCAGAATCAGAATCGGTTCAGATTTTCCAAGAAAAACAGCAGTATAACTATTTAATTCTGTCGAATGTTTGACTGCCTTAACAAACTCACTTAGCATAATTTTTCACTTTCTTCTTGGCGATTGTCATTCAATAATAAAAACTTTATAGCACGTATCTCCCTCTAGTTATGGAGACAAAAAGTTATACTTCACAAATTGGTTCTGGTTCTGGAACCAGAACAAGCAATATGAAAAGGCCCTATGACTACGATACAAATTCGTACACAATTACAAACTCTGATAGATAGCAAACTTCTTGGATAAATGGTAGCCTTGGCCCTTCGTAGGTACTTCTTGGAATTTAAATAGGAAATTTAAATTTTATTTACAAAAGCTTAAAAATGACAAATCAACTTTTTAAATAAAGAATCATATTTTTGCTTTTAGACTGCAGCCTGCAGCGTGTAAAGTGGAATCAAAATTGCAAAAAAGTATTGCAGAACTATGTTTAAATTTTATCTTCCTGGAAAAAATCCAATCTTCCTGGAAAGTAGAAACTAGCTGTGGCTGACGCTCACGCTAAGAGCCTACTACGAATCAATGATATTGCTACTTCACATCATATCATCTATTACTGTTACTGCAGTCGTGCAGTGCTTGAGTCTTGAGTTTATTCTTATTTGCATGCGGTTAGTGCCTTTAGGGAAAGAAGACTTGTCCCAATTTCCTGACTTTTTTAGGGTCGGGCCCGGGCCCGGGTCAGGCCACGATTTTGGTCGAGATTCCCAACTTTTCGGGCCTGGGCCCAGCACTGGGTCGCCCCTTACATGTACCACAGTTCTGAGTCTCCTATTCAGGCGCAATCCCTTAACTGGCCATTCCCTTTCATCACCTACCCACATGTACCTAACCACCTACCTACCTACCTACTCATTGTAGAATACCACCCTGCTTACTTGTATCTTACAGATGCTCCAGTGTTTACATCTTTTCCTACTTGGAAATTGTCCCTTATAAGTCATGTAATTAGACTATTCCAGCTTCATTGGGAACAAGCTTACTTTGTAGAAGCAATTTTTACAGTTTTTTTGAAAACTTCCATAGTCAGTTTTATTATAAACAAGTTATTAAAATTACAGGTATGACATACCTAAGCTAATAATTCTCATTTTTTGTGTCATCTACTATTTGCAACATTCTTAGACACTGACCCAAAATTGGGCCATTCCCATTGGGAATGGGTGTGCTGAGATGATGATTGATTTGCCATAGACTTTACAAATGCACAGCCATTTGCTTTGGTGCTGGCGGGATGACCCGAAATTGGGCCATCTGCCCACTCATGGTTAAACACTGTCATTTTATACTTTTGTCATCTTGCACTTTTGTTATCTATTTTGTCATCTACTTGTCATCATTTAGCTAATTGGCATGCTTTAGAGTTTTGTCAGTTTGTCATTTACCAATAAAAACTATTATAGAATCAATTTACAAATACCACTGGATATAACTATATATAAAAACCAAGGCTAAACTATGAGAATTCAAGGCTATGAAACAAAATGTCCCCTTTTCTTTTCTCATTCTGGACTTGGGACTAGACAATTGCAAAGTTACAAATATATAATTTGTATTTCTAAGGTAAATATAATATGAAATGCAATTTAGAGGAAAAATATGGATAAAAGAGAAGAAAGAACAGGTGAGAAAAAGAGAAAAGAGACAAATTTGCTCTATATCTGAATTTCTAAAATTGTGCATCTTGAATAAAAAATTTCTTGGAAATAGGCCTACTCAAAAGATAAAACAAATTGAATTAAAAATGAAAGTTAATTAGGCCTACATATTAACTAATACCATTATATAAGTATTAAAAGAATTAATAAGATTATACAAAATTCTTTTTCCCTCATTGTTGCCAAATATGGTACAAACTAAACTGTGGAAATGGATATGGATATGGAATGGATTTGCATACTAAAATGCAGATATAGATACGGATTACTATTTTGCAGAATCAATATAGAGATAAATAGCAGATGCAGAAAATCTCCAGATTTAGTTCTATTATAACATGGATTTATATTCTGTTTTATTTCTATTTTTGATTAGGCGCTATTTTCAGATAAATTGTTTTTTCAGATAAATTGTTTTTTTCAGATAAATTGTTTTTTCAGATAAATTGTTTTTTCAGATAAATTGTTTTTTCAGATAAATTGTTTTTTCAGATAAATTGTTTTTTCAGATAAATTGTTTTTATTTAAATTAATTTTGAATTTAATTAAAAAGTGTGGAAGTGCCCAGTATGCGGAAGTGTGCGCTGCAGTCAGAACCGCCGCGGAGCAAGCAGTCCCGATGATGCAGCCGGCTCAACGTGGGCAGCCTGTCTGGCAGGACGACCCCGCGATTCAGGCAGCGAGGGAAGATCTGGAGAAGCTCCGCTTGAGCAGGCGACCAACCCGCGAGGCAGAGGCAGCTCTGGCAGCTGTCTACCTGCAGCGCCAACAAGCGGCTGTCGATGACGCCATTCAGGCTGTCTCTGCCGCTGGGCCCGATGCCAGAGGGCGCGTGGCCTGGTCCGCCATCAACGCTCTGACGGGACGAAAGCGGCGCAATCCGCTGAACCTGGCTGGTGACACGCCGGACGAGCGTAGGAACGAGCTGCGCGAGTTCTTCGCCGCCATCGTCAACGCGCCGCCACCCCCGCTGCCAGACAGTCTGACGCTGCCGCCGGAGACGCCGCTGCCGGCAGAGGAGAGTTTCAGCGTAGCCCCAGTCAACGCAGCCGACGTTGTCAAGCTCGCCCAGCAGTCACCGGGCGGGAAAGCGCTGGGTCCGGACGAGGTGCCCATCGAGGCGCTGCGCATCCCCTGTGTGGCCGCTGAGGTCGCCAGAGTGATGAACCGCGTGCTCTTCGGTGAGGCGGCGCCCAACGAATGGACCACGGCGCACATCGTCGCTGTTCCAAAGAAGCCGGGCACCACTAGGCTTGAAGACCATCGAGGCATCTGCCTTCAGTCCTGTGCAGCGAAGCTGTTCAACCGGATGCTGCTTTCGCGGTTGCAGCCCGTGCTGGATCCGTACCTGCGCCCAGAGCAGAACGGGTTCCGGCCCCATCGCGGCACAGTGGCGCAGATCCTGGCTCTTCGCCGAGTCATCGAGGAGGCGCGGATTCGTCAGTCGATACTGATTTTAATCTTTATTGATTTCAAGAAGGCATTCGACTCGGTTGTCAGAGCCGTGCTTCCAATGGTGCTCCGCGCGTACAACGTGCCTAAGCAGCTGATCTCCGCCGTCATGGCGATGTACCGTGATACGACAGCTGCTGTGACAACACCGGACGGCCTATCGGACTCTTTTGAGACATCCTCCGGAGTGCTTCAGGGAGATACGCTGGCGCCGTTTCTGTTCGTCCTGGTGCTTGACTGGGTGCTGCAGACTGCTCTTCCTACCAACGACGACGGTTTTCTGCTGCAGCGACGCGTGGGTCGACGTCAACCGGAGAAGCGGCTCAGCATGCTTGGCTACGCCGACGACCTCGCCCTGCTGTCCTCGACCGTCGAGGGCGCCCAACGGCAGCTGGACAGGCTGGTTGCCGTTGCGGCGAGTGTCGGCCTGGTGGTCAACACGCAGAAGACCGTTGTGCTCTGCGTGCCGGACGACATCGAGGCTGCAATATTTTGCCGAGGCGCTGACGGGCAGGCGACCGAACTCCCGCGATGTCAGCAGTTCGTCTACCTTGGCGGTCTGGTTCCAGACGCTCGCGAGGACCTGCGACGCCGCCGCGGGCTTGCCTGGGCTGCCTTTCGTTCTGTGAGGGCAGTCCTGCAGTCCGAGGCCCTACCGGACCGCCAGAGGGCGGCGCTGTTCCAGGCGGTAATCGAGACCGTCCTGCTGTACAACGCCGAGACCTGGACGCTGACGGACTCACTCGAACAGCAAGTCGATGCGGCGCACGCTGGTCTGCTGCGCGCCGCCTTCAACATCGGCGTCGAGCGAGTCACCAACGCGGCACTCTATCGCCGCGCTGGCCTGCCACGTCCAAGTGATCTACTGCGCCGTCGGCGACTCCAGCTCGCAGGCCATCTCATCCGCGCCAAGTCGTACTGCCCACAGCCGGTGCAGGAGGTGCTGCTGCTCACGCTGCAGGCACCCTACCGGCGAGGTCAAGCGCGAACTCGGCGTTATGTCGACTGTCTGCTGGCTGACGCCGGCGCCCCGGACACAGCCTTTGTTCGCGCCCAAGCCATGAAGCGCGCCCTGTGACGCTGACTTTTACCATCATGACAGCGTATTTTGTTGTTGTTGTAATTTTGAAATAATGATGAAAAATCATTTTCTTTTTTTTCAAAGTAAAGCTACTTTGAGATACTCTACTGATAGTAGAAAATAAGAAATTTGATTAGGTCTGAAGTTATTTTGGTCACTAGATATAATAGAAACATATATGTGCACTTCCAGAGACCACAAGTGTGTAAAGTTTAAGTTTGGATTTTAAATAGTTCAACTAGATAGTTCAAATATAGATTGACTAGTTTCTTGTTTTCATATATCTGTGCCAAATCTGTAAGGTATATATAAATCTCTTGATGATTTCCTCATCATGATTGATTTTTTGAAAATAGAGACAATTATTTTTGTCACTATTTACAATAGATTTAAATAAGAAAAAATTATCTAAAAATAAATAGAACCCGATATAAAGCAGAATATAAATCAATGTTTTGATAGAACTAAATCTGGAGATTTTCTGCATCTGCTATTTATATCTGAATTGATTCTACAAAATAGTAATCCACATCCATAACCGCATTTTAGTTAATTAATACTTGGGTCATCTAATAAACTTGTTAAACAAATGTTTTTTATTTGCATGGATTTATGCAAATCTATTCCATATTGCGCAGTTTAGTTATTATTGCCAAATATAGCTAGATTGTTATTTGCCTTTGACAAATTTATCCATGGTGATTGGAGAATCTCTATTGCCAAATTTATTTATTGCTAAATAATTGGTTAACACATAAAAGTTATGAGTACAATCCACTTTGGTAACAGAGATTTCAATAACAGCCATTTCAGTAATAGCCATTTCAGTAACAGCCATTTCGGTAACAAAAAATGAACATTTTGGTAACTGCAACTTTGGTAACAAAGCAGATTTACGATTGTCAACACTATATTTTTATGATAATTAGGTTTGGCAATAATTAGCTTAATAATTAATATTTCAAATGTCTTATTGCACATACTGTTAAACTGTATTATACTTTGTTTAAACTTGTGCGGTAACTTTGTGAAACATTTAAAGGCAAAGAAAATTAAGCAAAGCAAGCTATATAGCTCCTATACATTGATTGAAATTGAAAAATTTTTAAATAATTATGAAGAAAAAAGTAGATTTTGTAATTTTAAGTCACTATTTGCTAACTAGTATCAGAGATTCTAATGTACATAGTCATAAAATTTGGTCAATTACAGGATGTCTTGGGTGCACATAATCTGACTCATCTGGAAATTAAAATAGATCAGTTAAAACACTTTAAAACAAGTTAAACACATGCAGATACACATGTGTTTTGTCATTCTTTCTTTAAAGTTTGTTCAGACATCCTTTTGGAGCATATCAATTAATGCATATTATATTATTCTCACTTGTTACCAAAATGGCTATTACCCAAATGGCTGTTACCAAAGTAGACTGTTTTTTATTTACCCTTTTAGACCTTGGTCTTTGACTTTAGATAGTTTATCATCTGGATGACAAAGTTGTTAGATGATGGTATCTAGGAATGCAAATTTCTATTTGCACTATTGATTTATATAATTTTGAAAACTAAAATATAAATTTGGAATTCATGAAAAGAAAATTCTTAATATTAATGAATATTTAAACTCATTAATAATAGGCCTAACTAGAAGACTATTTGATTATAATCCATAGTCCAGAAGGTGACCTTTAGGCTAGAATTTTCTGGCGTATTTTTGCTCTCGCTGACAATCTTGGTGCACACTTGGCGTATAGAATTTTCAGGTTCAACATGAAGTATACACAGTTGACATACCAAAAATAGCCAAGTTCAAGGCTAATATATTTGTGTAGTTAAATATCAACCAACGTCAAAGGCTCTTTAAAAATAATCGGAAACTAAAATAGAAAATATGAACACGATCACGAGAAAATCAAAATTAAAACAAAGAATATCAGTTTTTAGCAAAAACAGCTGTTTTAAAGTTTATTTAAAGTTTTGAGTTCCTAAAATATATATTTGTTAAAAATGGCATATAAACAATTTTAGTTTCAGCATAAAATTTTTATTTTATTTTACATCAGCATAAAATTGAAAAAACATGAATTTTCATTCCGGCGTACACCTGTCATTATCCAGACTATGGATTATAATATAATGATTATTAAAACTAATAATAGATAATAACATAAATTAAAACTATAAGTATAATGGCTTATATTAAGGCTTTATAAATTGCATACCTTGGATTAACTTGGATAAATGACTTTAGAACATTCAGCTTTTTGAGAACCTGAACGGAGTACATTTTTATCTCCTGTCTGTCTCTAATGAAACTTATATTAGGGAAGAAAATAAGATCTTTAATGAACTATAGCAGTAACCTTATGCGCAGCTGCTAGCAAGTAAGGCAGTAACTAAATACCAGTATAGTAGTCGCAGTGGTACTTGCTTTATAGTTTATAGCACACTTCAAGTATGACAAAGGCAAAGCAAAAGATAACGATTGAGGACGCTATGGTAAGTGAACGATTTCTTGAAATTTTACAGTTTGAAAAAGATTTTTTTAGTATTCAAAGCTATTCAAAATAGTTGCGAAGCCTAACCATTAAATGCTTTTAAAAATAAAAGTGGGTCTAAGGCTCATAGTTTTGCCTAAAAATGCGTACATAGATTACTGCGTTAGTTTTACTGTATATACTATGATTCACTTCCGGAATTTTTCACACCTAAAACACTCGGCTTTTATTTTTTCTCAGAGGGACGACCAGAGAAGGACGACCCGTTCCTTCTACGGAAAAAAAACTAGTTAAACTAATCATTCAGCTCATTCCTTTGGTACTTTTTCTGCTGAGAAAACAATGGAGTGAGGTTTTGAGTGAGGAATTATTTGCACAGTAAAATTAAAAAATTAAAATTGAAAAAGTCGAATGTACATGTAATGTTCTTGCATACACTACCTGCATTTTGTGCTGTAGATGTACTGTAAATACGTAAGTTGTATTTAAAATTTTATCGTTTAAGTTTTTACATACTTACAATTTATAGCCATGCGTGGTTTTTAATCAGAGAGCTTGAGACCGCAGCTGTTGTGCCAATATCGCTCGATCAGCACGGTTAATGAAAGCATGAAGGAGGTCTCTTAGGATGGGTGATGGTCCAGCCGCAGCAGTGGCGGTGACATATAGCGGAACCTTCTCGGTACCGGTCCGGCTGAGCAATTCATCCCTGACCAAGTTCCAGAGATGACTCCACCATGCGGTTCACCTTTCTGGATCCTACCAGAATTAGAGGTCACGTGTCGGAGGGGCGAGTGCGAGTTTGGCAGTCCGATGGGTAGACCATTTATACGTTATCCAGCGTTGAAGTCCTCGTGACGCCCACTATTCCAGGACACGCCTACTTCAAAAAACGCATCAATGCCGATCGAAAAAGCAAGGGCGCATATCCCTGCACCGAGCAGTGCACGCTCCAGCTTGTCGACAATGGCATGCATGAGACGAAACGAAATGAAATGCCTGACGGTGAAACGTCCAGGTCGAAAGGCGTGCTGGTTGAGAGAGGAGACGCCAGAGCACCAGCCGTTCCATCAGTTTGAGGAAGAAAGACGTCAGACTGATGGGGCGGAAAGCTTTGGCAGAGTGACAGCAGGACCTGTATTATAGCTATATACAGTGGTCCTTGAGTGACAGTCTCCCTAATTCCCTAGTTTGGGTATGAAGACTATCGTGACCTCTTGCTAAGCCTGGGCACGTACATGTACATGTACCCGAGGGTAAGGCAGGCCTTGAAGAGGTTGCAAATGAGGCCGAGGAACCTCTGTAGTTTTTTAACTGCTTTATCGAGGGATCCCAAGCGCCAGGGTGCCACCAAGGGGTTGTTGTTTTGGCTTTGTATAGGCTTTGAGAGGACAGGAAGCTTCATGAGCTGACATCATCCACTTGCTGACAGGTGCATGGTAACGGTCCGGTCTGTGCCAAGCTTTGAGGTGGGTAGACACGAATATGAAAATTTAGATCCGATCCGGATCAGCTATCCAGCTATCAGACAGTTCAAGGATGGCCGTGAAACCGTCTGCGCCCGGCTTGGAGATGGTCTCGTGAACCATCGACGCCATTTGCCGGCATGTCCAAATAGGTTGCCTGCAGTACGTGGCATGAATCTAAAGCAAGTCACGAACCCAGAGCCGAGTTGTATGAAACCACATGTGGTACCTAAAATAGATCTAAATTAGTCTGTAAATCATTTTTCCATCGATAAAGATAACTATAGAAAAAGTCATTCCAAGATAAAAATAACACAATTGCAGATTAGTGGAGATAATTTTATCTACTTAACGATTTTCATGGCGCAATCTATCAACAGTAGTCCTTTTCCCCAGAAAATTGACTTCAATTTTACCTTTGACTTCTCATCTTATTTTTAGCGCACCCTCGATCTGTTGCAAATGGCAAAGGTTGAATTCGGCGAATTTATTAACGATGGGCCTCGCCGCGAAACGAAAAAGCCACGGCCATCTATTTTTGAGACTAAATTATCCCATCGGCAATTACGAGTAATATCAGGCATCCGAATCTAGGAAACTAATTACGCGATGTAAAATATTTATTTTTGGGAAGTAGTCTGCTAATTATATTTTTGCTATGTGAAATTTAGGTCTTGTGAAAGTGCCCGAAGCTCGAATTGAAAAACCAACTGGCTTCCACCCTTGTCTGCATGACCAACTGCGAAACCAACGACAGCGTACGTCTCTGGACTGCGTTCTAAATTACGATATTCGTATATTCCTATCCCTTGTATTCCCAGACTGATCTCTAAACTGATGTGTGACTTTCAGACTGATTTGACCTCTAGACTGATGTGGCTCTCAAACTGATGTGACCTCAGACTGATGTGACCCCAGACTGATGTGATTCCAGAATCCAGACTGATGTGACCTCAAACTGATGTGACCCCAGACTGATGTGACCTCAAACTGATGTGACCCCAGACTGATGTGACCCCAGACTGATGTGACTCTAGACTGATGTGACCTCAAACTGATGTGACCCCAGACTGATGTGACTCTAGACTGATGTGACCTCAAACTGATGTGACCCCAGACTGATGTGACCTCAAACTGATGTGACCCCAGACTGATGTGACCTCAAACTGATGTGACCCCAGACTGATGTGACCTCAAACTGATGTGACCCCAGACTGATGTGACCCCAGACTGATGTGACCTCAAACTGATGTGACCCCAGACTGATGTGACCCCAGACTGATGTGACTCTAGACTGATGTGACCTCAAACTGATGTGACTCCGTGATGTCATATTAATAATTTTGACGTTTTATGTCTTTTATCAAAACACGATCGATGCAGTTTAACCAGGAAAAGTCATCACAGCTGTCCTCGCAGCACCGTGAGCGATCTTAAAAGCGAAAGTCGATCCACACCAATTTTGCCTTGCAGAATTATTCCAGCTCGCCTGAAGCTGCATCCATAGCTTCTGTTGAAGTTTGATAAATTTTCCTATAATAATTTGCACCCACCGGTCAGAATCCTTTGATATAGTTTCCAAATAAGCGAGCATGAAGAAGCGGCGATATGTTTATTTCGCATCAAAGACCCGGGAATGAGCGAAAATGTTCAATCTCCAAGCCCATATCCTCTTCAATTTACCTGGCTTGCAAAAGATGACGAAAATCAGTACCTGCCAGTCAAAAAAGCCCAACGCCTGCCTGACTCCGTGGCTAGAAATCGTGAGCTGTCAGTCTGTCACTCCGATAGTTGTGCAGCGCGGTCTGTGAGCCTGAAATGAACACCTGATGTGCCGAAATCCTCATCACCTGATGTGTCGAGCTAGTAATATGGGCTTCCCCGGGGGCTCGGCCACGCCTCCCCTCTCGCAGCTGGAACCCCTGGATCAGCTTCCCAACCTTAAGAGCACGCTTTTACCTTTGACCAGTGCGAAACAAAGCCTGCCCCATCACCCAGGACTGACTGGGCGATGAGGACAGGTGCTCGCTGGCTCAGGGAAAATGATCGGCGGTCGTAGAAGCTAAGGGGGGGGTGACTAGGATTGTCGAGATAAATCTCTGAGATAAAAATCTCGGGATTCGTAAAGTGTTCTCTCAACAAGGCCAACGACGGAGCCTTGCCGGCGCTATCAGAAATATGTTTTTGCTTTTCCCAGCTGATCTCGACATCGGCAAGAGGGAACCGCCAACCGAAAACAAGCGTCAAGCAAAGGTAACGTCCGAATTGACGTTGGCTTATTATGCTTGTCGTTAAAAATTTCCATCTTTCCTCCCGCCACAAAATTTTGCTTGTGGCCGGCCCGTCTTCCCCCATCTGTCTCTTCCCTTTGTGCTCACGCGCGCGCGCCTCTTGGATAATTTTCGCCTTAAATCCATGGGAAAATTAGCCGGCGAAGGAGAAGAAGATTGCCAGGTGTAATCATTAATCAAGCATTTATGCTCCGAGGCCCGACGCAAGCAGTTTTTTGTAAGTGGGGGGAGCAATTAAGTTCTGGTATTTCAAACGGCGACTGCATCCGCCCACAGAGGCCCGAAAAGATTATAAATACGGCTGGATGAGGAGCCCCAGTTGAGCACAGAAGTTTCTCTTCAAGGCTTCAAGTAGAGACAGATAGAAAAGGAAAGCCGCTGTTGTCACTTCCGTAAGAATCCTGAGCCATCACAGTGGCTGAGACCCTCCACGGTGAGGTAATGTTGGGTTCCAGTATGCAGTCCCCTGCCGTCAAGAGCCTGGTGTCACACACACACCAGTCTCCCATACTGGCCCAACATTATCTCAACGTGCCAGCCAAAATCGACCGAGAAGCGTGTGCGAGATTACTCCAATACTCGAATTTCCCCAAAAAATTTTTATTTCTTTCCTGTGTGCAGTGGTCTTGCCGACCTAGACTATGCAGGGAGTTGCCAAGCTTGTCAACGGCTTGTCACTGTCCCCAGGCAATGCCAGACTATTAGTATTGGTTATTATGATACAACTGATAATCGATAACAATACTAAAAGCAATTGGTAATGCCCTGTCTAGTCTAGTTGACAGAGCTGCTGAATCAACCACTGCCAGATTTGCCGATATGTGCCTCCTCTTATTCTTTGCTTAGTCCGAACCAAATAAACTCGTACAGCAGACCCAGGTGTCTGCAAAGCGCTTTAACCTGTGTTTATTTGCTTTTTTGCTTTGGCAGGCAATCAGGGCCTTACTTTCCTTTACTTCCTCTTATCTATCGAAAATAATAAAACGCCGAGTGGGCACAGTCAACAGATAATTATATTAATTGCCTGATTGTCTCCGCTAGCGCAGCTGCCGACAGTCGCGGCAGGCATCTTTCTGTCCGTGGCGAAAGATTTATCGAATTCGTTTTGTATTTTCATAGTGCGGTTTTTCTTAATAGAAATAATTTTCCTAGCGCATGGACATGCGACTGGTTGCCTGGAATTTCTCAAAAGAAATGCCACCTGCGTTTTACTACACCTGAAACGCCTTATAAACTACCAAAGACCAAAGAAACTTACTTTTTTGTGTCTTAAGCAATTTTTTGAACAGTTTTGGCATTTGCATGTCTGTGCAGAAACCTCTAGTCCCTGAGAATCTGCCCCTCGGCTCCCTCAGTCCCTGAGAATCTGCCCCTCGGCTCCCTCAGTCCCTGAGAATCTGCCTCTCCGCTCCCTCCGTCCTTGAGAATCTGCCTCTCCGCTCCCTCCGTCCTTGAGAATCTGCCTCTCCGCTCCCTCAGTCCCTGAGAATCTGCCTCTCCGCTCCCTCCGTCCCTCAGAATCTGCCTCTCCGCTCCCTCCGTCCCTGAGAATCTGCCTCTCCGCTCCTTCAGTCCCTAAAAATCTGCCTCTCCGTTCCCTCCGTCCCTGAGAATCTGCCTCTCCGCTCCTTCAGTCCCTGAGAATCTGCCTCTCCGCTCCCTCAGTCCTTGAGAATCTGCCTCTCCGCTCCCTCAGTCCCTGAGAATCTGCCTCTCCGCTCCCTCAGTCCCTGAGAATCTGCCTCTCCGCTCTTGATCAGTTACTACTTGTGCTTCATATTTGAAGCACAAGTGTGGGGCTGTAGTCTAGTGGTTAGAGCGTCGGACTCACGACTGAAAGGTCGAGGGTTCGATTCCCGATCCCACTGGAACAATTTGTGTCCTTGAGCAAGACACTTAACTCTGAATTGCTTCAGTTTACCCAGCTATAAAATGGGTGCCGGCATTAGCTGGGGTAATTGAGGCTGTGTGTGGCGACCCCCCAGTCATTGGAATGAACAGCCGTACGCAGCCTTCAGATGCGCCGCGCAAAAGCTGCGGCTGAGCTGTCAGTTGCACATCTGGCCCAATTGGGGCAGGTGTAATCAATGATTATTATTATTTTTTAATTCATATTTAAATTTTTGTAACGCAAATATTCGTAGTGATTAATTCAAAATCAAATCTAAACTGGTATCTTTGTAACTACATGGCATTTTATATCACTTACGTCCCTGTATTGTTGTTTCAGTGTTTTTGTTTAAATTACGAGCCGTTCATTCAAAAATGAAATCGATTTAAACTCATTCTTGCGAATTTATATGTCAAATCCTATTCATTAAATATAGTCCCACAAAACTGACTTGGCTGAGAGAATATGCCTATTTGTCTTTTGTTTTTCTAAGCAAACTATGCGTAAAAACTGATTCCAGCTTCAGAAAATAATTAGAGAGGAAAGGAGAGGAGAGGAGAGGAGAGGAGAGGATAGGAGAGGAGAGGAGAGGAGAGGAGAGGAGAGGAGAGGAGAGGAGAGGAGAGGAGAGGAGAGGAGAGGAGTGGAGAGGAGAGGAGAGGAGAGGAGAGGAGATGAGAAGAGAGGAGAGGAGAGGAGAGGAGAGGAGAGGAGAGGAGAGGAGAGGAAAGGAGAGGAGAGGAGAGGAGAGGAGGAGGAGAGGAGAGGAGAGGAGAGGAGAGGAGAGGAGAGGAGAGGAGAGGAGAGGAGAGGAGAGGAGAGGAGAGGAGAGGAGATGAGAAGAGAGGAGAGGAGAGGAGAGGAGAGGAGAGGAGAGGAGAGGAGAGGAGGAGAGGAGAGGAGAGGAGAGGAGAGGAGAGGAGAGGAGAGGAGAGGAGAGGAGAGGAGAGGAGAGGAGAGGAGAGGAGAGAGAGAGGAGAGGAGAGGAGAGGAGAGGAGAGGAGAGGAGAGGAGAGGAGAGGAGAGGAGAGGAGAGGAGAGGAGAGGAGAGGAGAGGAGAGGAGAGGAGAGGAGAGGAGAGGAGAGGAGAGGAGAGGAGAGGAGAGGAGAGGAGAGGAGAGGAGAGGAGAGGAGAGGAGAGGAGAGGAGAGGATAGGAGAGAGCTGAGAAGAGGCACAAGCCTTAAGCAGGCCAGTCTTCACGGGCCGCATGTGGCTAGAGTTCGCCAACCCGTAATTACCGGTAAATTAATATGTGCACTTATTGCAGGCTTACAATTTCAACTGGGCTACTGTTAGTAAACAGAATAGTTCTACTTAATAAAACCGTGTTTTTTATAAAAAAATTATCAAAAGAAAACTTGGCAATTTTTCCTTACATAGCAAAGCTACACGTAGCTCGAAAGTCGACCCACACCCTGAGAAGAGGCAAGCAGTCATGCCCGAGGCAACCTTAAATTGTCGCTCTTTGTTCATCTAAGTTAGAGAAGGGAGTCAAGGCAATCAAAGTTGAAATTTACTAGCATTGGACAATAGATCTGCAATGTTCTCATCGTTAATACGAGCTAAAAGCATCTCGATAAACCTGTAAGTAAGACTTTGTGCTCAAAAATTGGCCGGCGGGTTGTCGTGCAATTCACATCCACGGGTGTACATCCCTGACGATTAGAAAGTGTGAGCGGGTGCACGGGTAGAATTGCTGCCAGCGCTGGTTGTGGGTGACGGTGTCATTTGCTGAGTATGAATTAAGTTGAAATAAGGAAGTGCAGGAGTTATTGTCAAAATAGAGAGGCTCGATACTTCATAAAAAATTTCATTCATCGATTTCGAAGACGTGAAATATCGAGCAGATGAAACGCAATGAGGACGTACTGTACATTTCACACATTCTTGTAAATTTACAAATGCTCGCAAATGTACACCCTGCTTGAGTCATATCGCTGGCAAACAGCGTTTTCTATTTGCTAAAAACGGATAAGAATTATTATACCTCTGCTCTCTCTCATTGGCTGCACATCTGGGCCAAAATGTAATTTGTTAACGCAGTGTATGAGCAGCCTTGGAGCTTTCCAATTCGTTGTGGACGTATAGAATTAATTGGGTGAAAACCTCTTTTTCTAGCAGTCACGTGATTCAAGGGCTGACCCCTACTATATAGTATATGCAATTGTGGCATGCGTTGCGCTGCCTGACTGGAGCTTTTTAAGCGCCTAAATTCCCCACAAAAGCTCTCAACAAAAAAGAAGTGAAATCGTTGGCCGCTAGCTTTTGCCCCATCGCGCAGCTCATGTGGCTCTCCAGCCATCCGGCAGGATCTAACAGCAACAACTCAATCAGTAAATCCATTTTAATTGCTCGTAAACAGAAAATCCCATCTCCGATTGAAACACAACAGCAGCGACAGCAGCCGCAGCAACTACCTACTCTGTTGCAGGATGCACACGAGCGATGGAAGTCCAGGTAATGAAACTTATTTTAAGCAAAGTTGATAAAATACTCGTATTATAGATGGTAAGGTTCCTTACGCATCCATGACGACGATAAAGTTCCTTAGACATCCATGGAGGCGGTAAGGTTCCTTAGACATCCATGAAGGCGGTAAGGTTCCTTAGACATCCATGACGGCGGTAAGGTTCCTTAGACATCCATGGAGGCGGTAAGGTTCCTTAGACATCCATGAAGGCAGTATGGTTCCTTAGACATCCATGAAGGCGGTAAGGTTCCTTAGACCTCCATGGAGGCGGTAAGGTTCCTTAGACATCCATGACGGCGGTAAGGTTCCTTAGACATCCATGACGGCGGTAAGGTTCCTTAGACATCCGTGACGGTGGTAAGGTTCCTTAGACATCCGTGACGGCGGTAAGGTTCCTTAGACATCCGTGACGGTGGTAAGGTTCCTTAGACATCCATGAAGGCAGTATGGTTCCTTAGGTGGTAAGGTGGTAAACTTTTTTTCAGTCGTCCATGACGACCTAAAGTCCTTTAGACACCCAGGAAAACGGTAAGGTTCCTTAGACATCGATGATTTCGGCAAGATCCAGGTGGGGACCAGGTGGGGTAAATTTCTGCTGATAAAAACAGTGGTCTATTTTGCTTCTCGGATGCAAATCTAAGCATAATTTTATGTAGACCTAAGTGGGTTCAATTAGGAATGATCCACAGTCAGTCGATACCTTGCCAGGGGCGAGTGATCCTAGACTTGAGTCCGAGTGCTCAATGACCCGATTAAATCAGTGCCTCAGGAAGCTGGGCTCTATCGATCTGTTTTGATGGAGCGGAGAGCGAGTTGAGGTACGGGAGAGAGAGAGAGAATTGAGAAAGAAATCATTGCAAAAACACTGTTATGTTGTCAAACTGTTGTCATGACAACCAAATCTGGGCGCAGGGCATGCAATTGTTTTATTACCAATGCCTCAACCCATTGTGGAAGGGCAAAATTAGAAAGATTCATATTTATAGCCGCCTCTCCGTTTGCCCCCACGCTGCATTTATTGAGGTCAGGGTGAAGGGAAAAATTAATTAAATCCCTTATCCTTGATAAGAAATTCCTCCCTTGAAACCGCTACAAGTTGCTTACCTTCGGTGCAGCTGAGTAGCAAGTTTTTATGCAGGCTCACGTAATGCGTGACCCACACAAATTTGTTTTGTTTTAATCAAATCGTACCAGAGTGTACAACCAGTTTCGCACTGATATAACCGCAGTTTTTTATGGCACAGCTATTTATAGTTTTCTTATTGAATTGGTTCGTACTTTGATATGCTAGGGAGATGCCTGACATAACTGAAGCGGTTGATTCTGAAGCTGATGAAGATCAGGGCATTTCTCCGACAGCCACCCATACTGACTGGGAGGTTACTGGGGGGAGTCAATTGCAGTCGGGCAATCAAATGTATGAACAGGATGAGATGTAGGCTGATGGAGAGAGAGAAGTAGATTGATGGAGAGAGAGAGAGGTAGATTGATGGAGAGAGAGAAGTAGTTTGATGGAGAGAGAGAAGTAGTTTGATGGAGAGAGAGAAGTAGATTGATGAAGAGAGAGAAGTAGTTTGATGGAGAGAGAGAAGTAGATTGATAGAGAGAGAGAGGTAGTTTGATGGAGAGTGAGAGAGAAGTAGATTGGTGGAGAGAGAGAGGTAGATTGATGGAGAGAGAGAAGTAGTTTGATGGAGAGAGAGAGAAAAGTAGATTGATGGAGAGAGAGAGAGAGAGGTGGATTGGTGGAGAGAGAGAGGTAGATTGATGGAGAGAGAGAAGTAGATTGATGAAGAGAGAGAAGTAGTTTGATGGAGAGAGAGAAGTAGATTGATAGAGAGAGAGAGGTAGTTTGATGGAGAGTGAGAGAGAAGTAGATTGGTGGAGAGAGAGAGGTAGATTGATGGAGAGAGAGAAGTAGTTTGATGGAGAGAGAGAGAAAAGTAGATTGATGGAGAGAGAGAGAGAGAGGTAGATTGGTGGAGAGAGAGAGGTAGATTGATGGAGAGAGAGAAGTAGATTGTTGGAGAGAGAGAGGTAGATTGATGGAGAGAGAGAAGTAGATTGATGAAGAGAGAGAGGTAGTTTGATGGAGAGAGAGAGAAAAGTAGATTGATGGAGAGAGAGAGAGAGAGGTAGATTAGTGGAGAGAGAGAGGTAGATTGATGGAGAGAGAGAAGTAGATTGTTGGAGAGAGAGAGGTAGATTGATAGAGAGAGAGAAGTAGATTGATGGAGAGAGAGAGAGAGAGAGGTAGATTGGTGGAGAGAGAGAGGTAGATTGATGGAGAGAGAGAAGTAGATTGTTGGTGAGAGAGAGGTAGATTGATAGAGAGAGAGAAGTAGATTGATGAAGAGAGAGAGGTAGATTGATGGAGACAGAGAAGTAGATTGATGAAGAGAGAGAGAAAAGTAGATTGATAGAGAGAGAGAAGTAGATTGATGGAGAGAGAGAGGTAGATTGATGGAGAGAGAGAAGTAGATTGATGAAGAGAGAGAAGTAGATTGATGAAGAGAGAGAGAAAAGTAGATTGATAGAGAGAGAGAAGTAGATTGTTGGAGAGAGAGAGAGGTAGATTGATAGAGAGAGAGAGGTAGATTGATGGAGAGAGAGAAGTAGATTGATGGAGAGAGAGAAGTAGATTGATGAAGAGAGAGAGAAAAGTAGATTGATAGAGAGAGAAGTAGATTGAGAGAGAGAGAGAAGTAGATTGATGGAGAGAGAGAGGTAGATTGATGGAGAGAGAGAGAAAAGTAGATTGATAGAGAGAGAGAAGTAGATTGATGGAGAGTGAGAGAGAGAGAAGTAGATTGGTGGAGAGAGGGGAGGTAGATTGATGGAGAGAGAGAAGTAGATTGATAGAGAGAGAAGTCGATAAAATTATTCAAAAGGTAGATTAAATACTCAAGCGCTAGCTCTGCTGCGTAGCGCCACCCTCGTGTAACTTGACATTGAATAATAACAACTCTATGTGCAAAGCAACGCGCATCACCATATATATACTATGTATTATTTATTGATATTCATATTACAAAGCAAACTTTGTTTTGCATGCTCCGCTTGACAAAATACACGACCTTGACTATTTATTCTTTTATTCCAGCCACTTTTAGCAAGTCAAGCTTCTCAAATTTGAAATCTTTACGAAGGTAATCAAGTGTGATTTATTGCAGCCTTTTTGTGTAGATTTGTTTGACAATCTGAGCTTTGCTAGTTTGATTTGATTGGCAGGGGGAGTAAATTGAGTGTCAGGGGGATTTAAATTGGGTGTCAGGGAGATTTAAGTTGGGTGTCAGGGGGATTTAAATTGGGTGTCAGGGAGATTTAAGTTGGGTGTCAGGGAGATTTAAGTTGGGTGTCAGGGAGATTTAAGTTGGGTGTCAGGGAGATTTAAGTTGGGTGTCAGGGAGATTTAAGTTGGGTGTCAGGGGGATTTAAATTGGGTGTCAGGGAGATTTAAGTTGGGTGTCAGGGAGATTTAAGTTGGGTGTCAGGGCGGATTTTGTTTGGGTGTCAGGGAAATTTAAATTGGGTGTCAGGGGAGATTTAAATTTCGTGTCAGTTGGTTAGAATTGGGTGTCAGGGAGATTTAAGTTGGGTGTCAGGGAGATTTAAGTTGGGTGTCAGGGCGGATTTTGTTTGGGTGTCAGGGGAGATTTAAATTTCGTGTCAGTTGGTTAGAATTGGGTGTCAGGGAGATTTAAATTGGGTGTCAGGGGAGATTTAAATTTCGTGTCAGTTGGTTAGAATTGGGTGTCAGGGGGATTTAAATTGGGTGTCAGGGAAATTTAAATTGGGTGTCAGGGAAATTTAAATTGGGTGTCAGGGAGATTTAAATTGGGTGTCAGGGAGATTTAAATTGGGTGTCAGGGGGATTTAAACTGGGTGTCAGGGAAATTTAAATTGGGTGTCAAGGAGATTTAAATTGGGTGTCAGGGGGATTTAAATTGGGTGTCAGGGAGATTTAAATTGGGTGTCAGGGAAGATTAAAGTTGGGTGTCAGGGGGACTTCAAATGGGGTGTCAGGGGCATTTAAACTCGGTGTCAGAGGAGCCAATCAGGATGCTTTAAAAAAATTTTCATTCTGCCTCTTTTAATTTTCTGACTGCACAATCTGCTTTTGCAATTATTAAAAAAATGAGTGACATCTCTAGTACTAACAACTGCGAATAATCTCTACCCTGCCACTGATTCTGAAACCTTTTAAATCCTAAACCAATTTTCACTCGGATGCTTCTGTTGCACTTCTTTTACCGCGCAAAAAACAAATTATTGTAAAAGCGCTGATAATTTGATAAAACAAAAACAACTATCTTTCGGCTTACTGGCTTAGTAACTCACCGTCGCTCCCTGATTTTGCTTATCTTCTTTTCTTTTGTGCGCGCGCGAATACCGCAGTGGGCTCTTGAGTCAGAGTCTTGAGCCAGTTTAGGCGTCATAAAACTTGTCCTAAAGCGTGACCCACCGCCCGATTCTTTAATTGACACGGCGGCTCATTTAGATTTCATGTGCGCCACCCCCTTAGCTTGTGCAGGCGGTGCATTTTATGGCCGCCGACTCCGCCCAGTCACTCTCTCATGCTGGCGCCGCGACTGCTGCCGTTCTGACCTGGCTGCTGTCAGTTCTATATCTGTCTGTCTGTCTATCTATCTATCTATCTGTCTGTATGTCTATCTATCTATCTATCTGTCTCTCTGTCTGTCTATCTATCTATCTATCTGTCTGTCTGTCTATCTATCTATCTATCTGTCTGTATGTCTATCTATCTATCTATCTGTCTCTCTGTCTGTCTATCTATCTATCTATCTGTCTGTCTGTCTATCTATCTATCTATCTGTCTGTATGTCTATCTATCTATCTATCTGTCTCTCTGTCTGTCTATCTATCTATCTATCTGTCTGTCTGTCTATCTATCTATCTATCTATCTATCTGTATGTCTATCTATCTATCTATCTGTCTCTCTGTCTGTCTATCTATCTATATATCTGTCTGTCTGTCTGTCTATCTATCTATCTATCTATCTATCTATCTATCTATCTATCTATCTATCTGTCTATCTGTCTATCTGTCTATCTGTCTATCTGTCTATCTGTCTATCTGTTTATCTATCTATCTGTTTATCTATCTATCTATCCATCTATCTGGGCAATACGAGAAAACCCCTCACACTATGGTGCATTGTCGGTCACGTTCGACTCTAATACTGGTCACTTCACCCCCCTCCACAGCCGCCAGCCGCTCCTGATGGAGAAGTACGAGAAGCTGGGCAAAATTGGCGAGGGAGCCTACGGCGTGGTGTTCAAATGCCGGCACAGATTCTCAGGAGAGCTGGTTGCTATTAAAAAATTCACCGAGTCAGAGGAGGATCCACTGATACACAAGATTGCCATGAGGGAGATCCGCATGCTGAAGGTTGGTTGGACTTCATACATTGTGATAACATCGCGCCAATACTGTACACAGGCACCGCTCATACAGGGTGTACAGCAGCCCGTCAGGCATATGTACTCCTTGTGCCTTGGGGGTTGTTCCTAATGGGTGTGAATTTCACTACAGCCATGTCAAATGTCAAAGGTTGAACAGCATGCATCAGCCAGTCAGAGATAGTTCAAATACTTTCACATTTCTCTAAAACTCCCAGCAGCAATCCAAATTGAAGTCAATCGTTGAGAAACAGTGAGAACCTGTCGGAATTCATGATTGACAGGGCAATGTTGCAAAAGATTTCCGGTGCAAAACAATTGGCCTAAGGCTACAACACAGGCATAGGGGCAAAGTGAAAGCAGAGATAGATAAACATTCGAAAGAAAGAGTGACTGACTGTAAAACCGAGGAAACACGCGCTAACTTGAAAGAGTTTGCTCAAGAATTGTTTTCCTGCAAGTGAAACTCCAGTGCTTGAAAGCCAGTAAGCCAACTCAAAGGAAAATATTAGCCTCGGTGACCTTGCAAACAGCTGGGTTCGATAAAGGCGCAAAGTAACTCGCGCTTCTGCATTTCTAGAGCAAACAGTTTAGGCGCGGGCTGCAGTTTGCAGTTGGCATACAGACAGGCAAATTGTGTGCAATCTGTCAGAATTTTTATCTTCTTTTAGCTTCTCGGTTCGTCCGACAGCTCGCGCTGACCTCTATTGTGTGAGCAAGAATTGGAATTTCGACAGGGCCCAGCCGACTGTTGCTTCAAAAGCAGAAAGCCAGTTCTGACAGTGACTCATGCCAGTAGGGTTTTTCACTCTGACCCGCAGGGATGATGCTTGGAAGACAATAGCGCTTTCCGATGGGGTAATGGATTAGGTAGGTTTTGATGCTAAAAATAGACTACTCAACTAGGGAAGGGAGTAGACTGCACTGTTGTGCAGTTGAAATAGAGCAAAACGGCTAAAATGATGGGTTCCTGCTTCCTGTTTTATATAATTGCTCAAAAATCCGCTTTAAGCCTAATTTGAGTACGGAGTAGAGAGGCAGATTTGAGGGACAGATAATGAGCGGCTCAGTTTGTTTTAGCGTTCTTTTTGCGTCTAAAGGGGTTGCAGCCTAGTGGTTTGAACGTCAGACTCACGACTGAAAGGTCGGGGGCTCGATTCTCGACCCACTCGTAACAATTTGTATCCTTATTGAGCAAGACACTTAACTCTGCATTGCTTCAGTTCACCCAGCTGTAAATTGGGTGCCAGCATTAGCTGGGGTAATTGAGGGTGTGTGTGGTATCTACAGAATTGGAAGTCCAGAAGGTGAAATCTTTGCAATTTTGTGCCAAAAACAATAGAAACGCTAAATGTTCGTAACCAAAACCCAACCAAAACCCAACCAAACCCAACCAAACCCAACCAAACCCTACCAAACCCAACCAAACCCTACCAAACCCAACCAAACCCAACCAAACCCTACCAAACCCAACCAAACCCTACCAAACCCTACCAAACCCAACCAAACCCAACCAAACCCTACTAAACCCTACCAAACCCAACCAAACCCAACCAAACCCTACCAAACCCTACCAAACCCTACCAAACCCAACCAAACCCAACCAAACCCTACCAAACCCTACCAAACCCAACCAAACCCTACCAAACCCAACCATAAGCAACCAAACCCTACCAAACCCAACCAAACCCTACCAAACCCTACCAAACCCAACCAAACCCAACCAAACCCAACCAAACCCAACCAAACCCTACCAAACCCTACCAAACCCTACCAAACCCAACCAAACCCAGCCAAACCCAACCAAACCCTACCAAACCCAACCATAAGCAACCAAACCCAACCAAACCCTACCAAACCCAACCAAACCCAACCAAACCCAACCAAACCCTACCAAACCCTACCAAACCCAACCAAACCCAACCAAACCCTACCAAACCCTACCAAACCCTACCAAACCCAACCAAACCCAACCAAACCCTACCAAACCCTACCAAACCCAACCAAACCCTACCAAACCCAACCAAACCCAACCAAACCCTACCAAACCCAACCAAACCCTACCAAACCCTACCAAACCCAACCAAACCCTACCAAACCCAACCAAACCCAACCAAACCCTACCAAACCCTACCAAACCCTACCAAACCCAACCAAACCCAGCCAAACCCAACCAAACCCTACCAAACCCAACCATAAGCAACCAAACCCAACCAAACCCTACCAAACCCTACCAAACCCAACCAAACCCTACCAAACCCTACCAAACCCTACCAAACCCTACCAAACCCAACCAAACCCAACCAAACCCAACCAAACCCAACCAAACCCAACCAAACCCAACCATAAGCAACCAAACCCAACCAAACCCTACCAAACCCAACCAAACCCTACCAAACCCTACCAAACCCAACCAAACCCAACCAAACCCTACCAAACCCTACCAAACCCTACCAAACCCAACCAAACCCTACCAAACCCTACCAAACCCAACCAAACCCTACCAAACCCTACCAAACCCAACCAAACCCTACCAAACCCTACCAAACCCTACCAAACCCTACCAAACCTAACCAAAACCCAACCAAACCCAACCAAACCAAACCCAACCAAACCCAACCATAATCAACCAAAACCAACCAAACCCATGCAGCAACTGAAGCACGACAATCTGGTCAACCTGCTGGAGGTGTTCAAGCGTAAGAAGCGGCTGCACCTGGTGTTTCAGTACATCGACCACACCCTGCTTAACGAGATTGAGTCCAGGCCATCAGGGTAATCCAATTCCTTGCTTCTCTGTCTTTCATTCAAGTTTGCACTTACGCGGCCTGACTTTTTGTTGTTTTGCTTCGTTGCTTTTAGAATGGACCGAAGTCAGATCAGGAAGATCACCTACCAACTGCTGGACGCTATTAGCTTCTGTCATTTGCACAATGTAAGTTGCGTTGCCGGTGGGGTATTTGTCAGCATGCTGGCTGTCTGAGCTTGGAATTCTAAAGGACTATTTATAGTATAATTGATGCTGACAATGAACCATGCGAGCTGTCAGATGGGAGAGGATGTCAGATAGGGGAGGATGTCAGATTGGGGAGGATGTCAGATAGCTGAGAATGTCAGATAGCTGAGAATGTCAGATTGGGGAGGATTTCAGATTGGGGAGGATGTCAGATTGGGGAGGATGTCAGATTGGGGAGGATGTCAGATTGGAGAGGATGTCAGATTGGGGAGGATGTCAGATAGCTGAGAATGTCAGATAGCTGAGAATGTCAGATTGGGGAGGATGTCAGATTGGGGAGGATGTCAGATTGGGGAGGATGTCAGATTGGAGAGGATATCAGATTGGGGAGGATGTCAGATTGGGGAGGATGTCAGATTGGGGAGGATGGCAGATTGGGGAGGATGTCAGACTGGGGAGGATGTCAGACTGGGGAGGATGTCAGACTGGGGAGGATGTCAGATTGGGGAGGATGTCAGATTGGGGAGGATGTCAGATAGCTGAGAATGTCAGATAGCTGAGAATGTCAGATTGGGGAGGATTTCAGATTGGGGAGGATGTCAGATTGGGGAGGATGTCAGATTGGGGAGGATGTCAGATTGGAGAGGATGTCAGATTGGGGAGGATGTCAGATAGCTGAGAATGTCAGATAGCTGAGAATGTCAGATTGGGGAGGATGTCAGATTGGGGAGGATGTCAGATTGGGGAGGATGTCAGATTGGAGAGGATGTCAGATTGGGGAGGATGTCAGATTGGGGAGGATGTCAGACTGGGGAGGATGTCAGCTTGGGGAGGATGTCAGCTTGGGGAGGATGTCAGCTTGGGGAGGATGTCAGACTGGGGAGGATGTCAGCTTGGGGAGGATGTCAGACTGGGGAGGATGTCAGAAAGACATCATTGTAGAATCTCATTGATTCTACAATGAGATCTAGAGATTCTACAATGTTGTGTCAGAAGCGGATGTCAAATTTATGCTTCATGCCTCCAAATGCACACGCTTAAGACATGGAAGCAATTTAACAAACTATTTTTATTGCAGTGCATTCACCGTGACGTGAAGCCTGAGAACATTCTCATCACTAGGGACGCCAAAGTGAAACTGTGCGACTTCGGGTTCGCCCGACTTCTCAGTGAGTTGCCCGAGGGCTCAAGTTATAAACGCTTTGATCATAAAAAAAGGACAGCGCCATTACTGCAATTAGAAAACATGGACCGGGCCCTGTGCTAGTGAAAAGAAAGACTCGAAAGATGATGAAGAGAGTTAGGCTTGAGCAAGTGCTCACGCGAAGCCCTATTAAGTTTGAGAATAATTGTTCTGCATTCAGGGCGTTCTTGTGCCAGCCAAAATGTCGCCAGTGCACATAAAAGAGAGAAAGAAACTCAGAAAGTGAAAGAGAAAGCAGGTTTTTTGTGGCCTGATTGGCACTGGCTGACTGCAGGCTTGAGCCATGCATTTCTCACGTGCCATCGACTTGTCTGTTAAAACTTGAACAAAACCCATGTCGGAAGAGAGGGCAGGGTGGCGACAATAGTCGAGACTGATTTTTTGCGTGCGACAGACAGCTCAAAAACCTCAATAGTCTCAAAGAAGACTGCACGCGAAATCTACAGCTCGTGTTTAGCTGGTGTGCTGAGCACGAGCTTGAGCTAGGAAAATAGAGATCGAGATCCATATCTAGAGATCCTGCAATGAGATCTAGAGATTTTACAATGAGATTTAGAGATTCTACAATGAGATCTAGAGATCCTGCAATGAGATCTAGAGATTTTACAATGAGATCTAGAGTTTCTACAATGAGATCTAGAGTTTCTACAATGAGATCTAGAGATTTTACAATGAGATCTAGAGATTCTACAATGAGATCTAGAGATTCTACAATGAGATCTAGAGATTTAAGAGTGAGATCTAGAGGTTCTACATGGAGATTTAGAGATTCTACAATGAGATCTAGAGATTCGAGAGTGAGATTTAGAGATTTGAGAGCGAGATCTAGAGGTTCTACAATGAGATCCAGAGATTCAAGAATGCGATCTAGAGGTTCTACAAGGAGATCCAGAGATTCAAGAATGAGATCTAGAGGTTCTACAATGAGATCCATAGATTCGAGAGCAGGGTGCGCACAGCCCTTTATCAAATATTATACTACTCGTATTATTAAAAGCACATTGTCCAAATTTCAAACACAGCGGGTCCCGGAGACGAGTACACGGACTACGTGGCCACTCGATGGTACCGCTCCCCGGAGCTCCTGGTCGGCGACACCCAGTATGGGCCGCCTGTGGACGTCTGGGCCGTCGGCTGCGTGTTCGCCGAGATGCTCAAAGGCACCCCGCTGTGGCCCGGCCGGTCCGACTTGGACCAGCTGCACCTCATCATCAAGAGTCTGGGTGAGCGCGGGCACCAGGGAGGGGTCACAGAGGGGGCGCCAGCTACAGAGGGGGCGCCAGCTACAGAGGGGGCGCCAGCTACAGAGGGGGCGCCAGCTACAGAGGGGGCGCCAGCTACAGAGTGGGCGCCAGCTACAGAGTGGGCGCCAGCTACAGAGTGGGCGCCAGCTACAGAGTGGGCGCCAGCTACAGAGTGGGTGCCAGCTACAAAGAGGGCGCCAGCAACAGAGGGGGCGCCAGCTACAGAGTGGGCGCCAGCTACAGAGTGGGCACCAGCTACAGAGTGGGCGCCAGCTACAGAGAGGGCGCCAGCAACAGAGGGGGCGCCAGCTACAGAGTGGGCGCCAGCTACAGAGTGGGCACCAGCTACAGAGTGGGCGCCAGCTACAGAGAGGGCGCCAGCAACAGAGGGGGCGCCAGCTACAGAGTGGGCGCCAGCTACAGAGGGGGCGCCAGCTCCATAGGGAACGCCAGCTACAGAGGGGGCGCCAGCTACAGAGTGGGCGCCAGCTACAGAGTGGGCGCCAGCTACAGAGTGGGTGCCAGCTACAAAGAGGGCGCCAGCAACAGAGGGGGCGCCAGCTACAGAGTGGGCGCCAGCTACAGAGTGGGCACCAGCTACAGAGTGGGCGCCAGCTACAGAGAGGGCGCCAGCAACAGAGGGGGCGCCAGCTACAGAGTGGGCGCCAGCTACAGAGTGGGCACCAGCTACAGAGTGGGCGCCAGCTACAGAGAGGGCGCCAGCAACAGAGGGGGCGCCAGCTACAGAGTGGGCGCCAGCTACAGAGGGGGCGCCAGCTCCATAGGGAACGCCAGCTACAGAGGGGGCGCCAGCTACAGAGTGGGCGCCAGCTACAGAGTGGGCGCCAGCTACAGAGTGGGCGCCAGCTACATAGGGAACGCCAGCTACAGAGTGGGCGCCAGCTACAGAGTGGGCGCCAGCTACATAGGGAACGCCAGCTACAGAGTGGGCGCCAGCTACAGAGGGGGCGCCAGCTACAGAGTGGGCGCCAGCTACATAGGGAACGCCAGCTACAGAGTGGGCGCCAGCTACAGAGGGGGCGCCAGCTACAGAGTGGGCGCCAGCTACAGAGTGGGCGCCAGCTACATAGGGAACGCCAGCTACAGAGTGGGCGCCAGCTACAGAGTGGGCGCCAGCTACAGAGGGGGTGCCAGCTACAGAGTGGGCGCCAGCTACAGAGAGGGCGCCAGCAACAGAGGGGGCGCCAGCTACAGAGTGGGCGCCAGCTACAGAGGGGGCGCCAGCTCCATAGGGAACGCCAGCTACAGAGGGGGCGCCAGCTAAGGAGTGGGCGCCAGCTACAGAGTGGGCGCCAGCTACAGAGTGGGCGCCAGCTACATAGGGAGCGCCAGCTACAGAGTGGGCGCCAGCTACAGAGTGGGCGCCAGCTACAGAGGGGGCGCCAGCTACAGAGTGGGCGCCAGCTACAGAGTGGGCGCCAGCTACAAAGAGGGCGCCAGCAACAGAGGGGGCGCCAGCAACAGAGTGGGCACCAGCTACAGAGTGGGCGCCAGCTACAGAGAGGGCGCCAGCAACAGAGGGGGCGCCAGCTACAGAGTGGGCGCCAGCTACAGAGGGGGCGCCAGCAACAGAGGGGGCGCCAGCTACAGAGTGGGCGCCAGCTACAGAGTGGGCGCCAGCTACAGAGTGGGCGCCAGCTACAGAGTGGGCGCCAGCTACAGAGTGGGTGCCAGCTACAAAGAGGGCGCCAGCAACAGAGGGGGCGCCAGCTACAGAGTGGGCGCCAGCTACAGAGTGGGCACCAGCTACAGAGTGGGCGCCAGCTACAGAGAGGGCGCCAGCAACAGAGGGGGCGCCAGCTACAGAGTGGGCGCCAGCTACAGAGTGGGCACCAGCTACAGAGTGGGCGCCAGCTACAGAGAGGGCGCCAGCAACAGAGGGGGCGCCAGCTACAGAGTGGGCGCCAGCTACAGAGGGGGCGCCAGCTCCATAGGGAACGCCAGCTACAGAGGGGGCGCCAGCTACAGAGTGGGCGCCAGCTACAGAGTGGGCGCCAGCTACAGAGTGGGCGCCAGCTACATAGGGAACGCCAGCTACAGAGTGGGCGCCAGCTACAGAGGGGGCGCCAGCTACAGAGTGGGCGCCAGCTACAGAGGGGGCGCCAGCTACAGAGGGGGCGCCAGCTACAGAGGGGGCGCCAGCTACAGAGTGGGCGCCAGCTACAGAGTGGGCGCCAGCTACATAGGGAACGCCAGCTACAGAGTGGGCGCCAGCTACAGAGTGGGCGCCAGCTACAGAGGGGGTGCCAGCTACAGAGTGGGCGCCAGCTACAGAGAGGGCGCCAGCAACAGAGGGGGCGCCAGCTACAGAGTGGGCGCCAGCTACAGAGGGGGCGCCAGCTCCATAGGGAACGCCAGCTACAGAGGGGGCGCCAGCTACAGAGTGGGCGCCAGCTACAGAGTGGGCGCCAGCTACAGAGTGGGCGCCAGCTACATAGGGAACGCCAGCTACAGAGTGGGCGCCAGCTACAGAGTGGGCGCCAGCAACAGAGGGGGCGCCAGCTACAGAGTGGGCGCCAGCTACAGAGGGGGCGCCAGCTCCATAGGGAACGCCAGCTACAGAGGGGGCGCCAGCTACAGAGTGGGCGCCAGCTACAGAGTGGGCGCCAGCTACAGAGTGGGCGCCAGCTACATAGGGAACGCCAGCTACAGAGTGGGCGCCAGCTACAGAGTGGGCGCCAGCTACAGAGGGGGCGCCAGCTACAGAGTGGGCGCCAGCTACAGAGTGGGCGCCAGCTACAAAGAGGGCGCCAGCAACAGAGGGGGCGCCAGCAACAGAGTGGGCACCAGCTACAGAGTGGGCGCCAGCTACAGAGTGGGCGCCAGCTACAGAGGGGGCGCCAGCTACAGAGTGGGCGCCAGCTACAGAGGGGGCGCCAGCTACAGAGTGGGCGCCAGCTACAGAGTGGGCGCCAGCTACAGAGAGGGCACCAGCTAAAGACGGGGCGCCAGCTACAGAGGGGGCGCCAGCTACAGAGTGGGCGCCAGCTGCAGAGGGAGTGCCAGCTACAGAGTGGGCGCCAGCTACAGACGGGGCGCCAGCTACAGAGGGGGCGCCAGCTACAGAGTGGGCGCCAGCTGCAGAGGGGGTGCCAGCTACAGAGTTGGCGCCAGCTACAGACGGGGCGCCAGCTACGTTGGAGAATGCATCAAATTCTCAGTCTGTACGCTTGTAAGCCAGGCTAAACTGACAGCACTTCTGAAGAGATAAACGTATCAATTTCACTTTAGGCTCTAGCGTAACCTTTGCTCAGCTACCCACCGCAGTCTCATCATCTCTCAGTCTCTCCCACTGCTCTCTCGGCCTTCTATTGTCGCTCAAGAAAATTTGATTGACACATTGGCCTCTCTTATTGAGCTGGGTGTGTGAGTCCGCCACTAAAATGGTCAGTCACTGGTCGTGTGCGTCATACGAGCGTACGAGTGCTAACAACTGGCTGTTCCTGCACCCAGTCCGAAATATTTTCTTCTTTTAGCAAAAAACACCAAAAGCAAAACAAATCTTAGCCTTGACAGCATTGCACGCAATTTGATATCAGTGGCGCTACATTTGATGTCAGTGGCGCTACATTTGATGTCAGTGGCGCTACATTTGATATCAGCTGTGGCGCTACATTTGATGTCAGCTGTGGCGCTACATTTGATATCAGTGGCGCTACATTTGATGTCAGGGGCGCTACATTTGATATCAGTGGCGCTGCATTTGATATCAGTGGCGCTACATTGGATGTCAGTGGCGCTACATTTGATGTCAGTGGCGCTACATTTGATGTCAGTGGCGCTACATTTGAGGCTCATCAGAAGCAGTTCCATTTCATCAGAGGTAGAAATGGAATTTTGTAACTTGGCCCGATTCTGTTTCTTTGATTAGTTTACAACCCTTTAACTTTAACCCTTGCAAAATTTCGGTCACTAGTGCTAAGAGACCAATGTTGTAAACATGAAGAGCAATAAATAAAAAGATTTTTCAGGTGAAAATAAAAAAAATTTGTCAAATTAGATAAACATTAGATAACAGAGTTCAGCCCCGGGCACCAAACGAGTCTTTGGACTCGTTCAAACTTTCAAGTACCGTAGCAGTTTTGTTATACTACTAGATGAAATATTTGAAATTTGCTATTTCTAATAAATTTTCAAATTGAAAAAACCAACTTTCAGGCGATCTGGTGCCCAGGCATAGGGATATATTTTATCAGAATGCATATTTTCAGGGATTGAAAATCCCTGAGCCGGAACAGCAGGTAAGAATTCTTTATTTATGAATGCTCACGACAGTTCTTCATGTTGGTAGACTCGAATTCTAATCTGAGTAGACTCAAATTCTAATCTGAGTAGACTCGAATTCTAATCTGAGTAGACTCGAATTCTAATATGAGTAGACTCGCATTCTAATCTGAGTAGACTCGAATTCTAATATGAGTAGACTCGAATTCTAATCTGAGTAGACTCGAATTCTAATCTGAGTAGACTCGAATTCTAATCTGAGTAGACTCGAATTCTAATCTGAGTAGACTCGCATTCTAATCTGAGTAGACTCGAATTCTAATCTGAGTAGACTCGAATTCTAATCTGAGTAGACTCGAATTCTAATCTGAGTAGACTCGAATTCTAATCTGAGTAGACTCGAATTCTAATCTGAGTAGACTCGCATTCTAATCTGAGTAGACTCAAATTCTAATCTGAGTAGACTCGAATTCTAATCTGAGTAGACTCGAATTCTAATCTGAGTAGACTCGCATTCTAATCTGAGTAGACTTGAACTCTAATTTGAGTAGACTCGCATTCTAATCTGAGTAGACTTGAATTCTAATCTGAGTAGACTCGAATTCTAATCTGAGTAGACTTGAATTCCAATCTGAGTAGACTCAAATTCTAATTTGAGTAGACTCGAATTCTAATCTGAGTAGACTCGAATTCTAATCTGAGTAGACTCGAATTCTAATCTGAGTAGACTCGAATTCCAATCTGAGTACACTCGAATTCTAATCTGAGTAGACTCGAATTCTAATCTGAGTAGACTTGAATTCTGATCTGAGTAGACATTCCGATGATGAATAAGGATCTATCTAATTTTGAGTAGAAAAACGAATACTATCGTAGATGAGGGAAAAATGCTTCAATACTTCATCAAAGAATGCCGCCCAGAACATCAAACAGAAGCCCGAGAGAGAAAAGCCGAAAGAGAAGCCGCCAGTTCCCAGAAAGCAAACAGTCTCACACAGCAGGCGCAAAAGCTCTTTGAAAAGCTTACACATCGCGTTTGCAATTTTGAAAATGGTGTTTCTCAAGCAAACAAAAAAGCCTGGAAACTTATTGCGCGCGTTTCTTGCAGGACCAGATTGAACAGAAGTTCGTTCACATGCGGGAGCCGCTGACCCAGAAGGAGTTGCAATTCCTGCACTTCTGCTTCAAGATGGACCCTGTGCAACGAGCCACCTGCGAGGAGCTGAAGAAGACTGACTACTTCGATAAGGCCGTCTTTGGCGACCTGTACCGAGAGGATGACAGCGGGATGACCCGGCGAAGAGCCAGGACTCTGGACCATAAACAGCGCTCCCAGGTGCACCTCAATGTTATTTGAGTCTCTTTAATAGATTAGTTCAGGTCTCAGGTAGAATGAGTTCAGATCTCAGGTAGAATGAGTTCAGATCTCAGGTAGAATGAGTTCAGATCTCAGGTAGAATGAGTTCAGATCTCAGGTAGAATGAGTTCAGATCTCAGGTAGAATGAGTTCAGATCTCAGGTAGAATGAGTTCAGATCTCAGGTAGAATGAGTTCAGATCTCAGGTAGAATGAGTTCAGATCTCAGGTAGAATGAGTTCAGATCTCAGGTAGAATGAGTTCAGATCTCAGGTAGAATGAGTTCAGATCTCAGGTAGAATGAGTTCAGATCTCAGAATGAGTTCAGATCTCAGGTAGAATGAGTTCAGATCTCAGGTAGAATGAGTTCAGATCTCAGAATGAGTTCAGATCTCAGGTAGAATGAGTTCAGATCTCAGGTAGAATGAGTTCAGATCTCAGGTAGAATGAGTTCAGATCTCAGGTACGAGAATGAGTTCAGGTCTCAGGTAGAATGAGTTCAGGTCTCAGGTAGAATGAGTTTAGATCTCAGGTAGAATGAGTTCAGATCTCAGGACAGAATGAGTTCAGATCTCAGGTAGAATGAGTTCCAATCTCAGGTAGAGTGAGCTATTTAGAACTATTTCATATTTGAGACCGAATGGCTCAATCGCTTTTCAGTGGCCATCGCTGCAGCAGAACCATCAGCAAGCGGTTATGAGGTCTCCACCGAATCAGCACCCGCAGCTGATGCTGCAGGCCAGCAAAGTCGCAAAGCAGCAGCAGCAGAAACCGCCTCATCTTCCCAGCATTACTCATTGAGAAAGCTTTTTATTGAATTGTTTTAGCTACCTGATTTCGGCGACTATAGAACCAAAAATGCTTTTTACGGTTTTCCTAGCACTAATTTGAGAGGTATTTTTCATCTTTTAGACACTCCAGTTTTATAGGAATTGGTCACGGACAACTGGGACAACTGCAGTAGAAGGATGCCATACTCGATTTTCTTATAAATGATAAATGGGCTGTAAGGCCGCGGTTGCAGAGGCCGCAGAGAAGGAGAGGAAAGGAGAGGTGAGAAGGAGAGGAAAGGAGAGGTGAGAAGGAGAGGAAAAGAGAGGTGAGAAGGAGAGGAAAGGAGAGGTGAGAAGGAGAGGAAAGGAGAGGTGAGAAGGAGAGGAAAGGAGAGGTGAGAAGGAGAGGAAAGGAGATGTGAGAAGGAGAGGAAAGGAGAGGTGAGAAGGAGAGGAAAGGAGAGGTGAGAAGGAGAGGAAAGGAGATGTGAGAAGGAGAGGAAAGGAGAGGTGAGAAGGAGAGGAAAGGAGAGGTGAGAAGGAGAGGAAAGGAGAGGTGAGAAAGAGAGGAAAGGAGAGGTGAGAAGGAGAGGAAAGGAGAGGTGAGAAGGAGAGGAAAGGAGAGGTGAGAAGGTGAGAAGAGAAGAGAGAAATGAGAAGAGAGAGGAGATTCAACTAGGGAGCAAAGAAGAGACAAAACCTTGAGCGGCCCGGATTGCCATTGTGACGTTTCAAAGGACACGAGGGCCGGATAGAGAGGCTCGTGGACCGGAGTTAGCCGACCCCTACTCCAGGGAGCATACTAAAAGCACTGGCGATACTACAAATATATGTTTCCTTACAGCCTTACAGCCCATTTCTAAGAAAGCCGTGCGCAGCGTCCTGCTACTGCAGCTCAAATTCATCGGTTAAGTGCTACAGAAAACAACTGGAAAGTATATTACTCGTGACGTGATGATGGTTATTTTTAGTAACCGAAAAGTGATCAATTGATACACAAATTTATTTAATAACAGTAAAAAGTACATCCAGGGAAGCGTTTACTTTATATATTTTTGTGTGTATAGCCAGTTCTGCTGTTTTGCCTATGAGCCATATTGGCTGCAACTGCAAGTACCCCACCGCCACTCCCATTATGTTGTCTGTTTCCGCTGCTCTCAAAACACGGAAGCTAGCTTAGTAATGCAATAACCTAACCAAGGACTCTTAAAACGATCACTAATTGGACTGGAAACCAATTGGAAGGAAGATTACAAGGGGAAGACACGGTTTGGATGACAGTCAAAATATTTTACGTCTGCATTGTGCCTCTCTAGTGTAAACTAAAAGCAGTGAGCAATAGCTCCAATCCAGTCCAGTCTATACCGAGAGTCGTTCTGGGAGTCCATGAATCCAACTGAGAGATGGGCTATAATTAGAAACGGCTATGGTTTTACGTATTTTTGCCTCATTCCAACCCCGCCTGTACTTTCTTGTGTTTTCCCTCGTTTCCCAATACAATCAAAAACATTGTCAAATTTAGCAAAACTTTGCCAAACAAAGAGGCTTCCCTAACCATGGATGGAAGCGACACTGGCCAACGCCAAATTTTATGCCTGGTTTAGTAGTCTCTGCCACAGATAACTGAGATAACTTAATGGCGTTTTCTACTTTCAGTTCAGTAGCTAGAAAGAATACCTAAGCTATTCTATGAAAAAAACGCTAGTTAAAAGGACTTGATAAGTTTAGAAGCCACAGCTTGCAGACGTAAACAACAATTGCAAGCCGTAATGTACATTTAGCCAACGCAAACTCAAATAATGTACATGGCTGGCAGTTTTAGGATTGGAACGCCCAGTAGAGGAGGGCAATAAAAATTGGGCGGCGGGGTGGGGTCGAGATTCTGAGAGGAAAGAGGCTCTGGGCGGGGTTTAGCGCAGTTAGCGCAGTTAGCTCCCACAGAGCCGGTGGGAGGGGGGGTTTAAAAGCCAATTAATGAGCCTTGTCTTTAAAATACATTAAAATGCTTCTGTTTAACTTTCTACTGAACTGAAAGTAGTATACACGCAAATGTTGTGAGAGCGGAGAGATTCCGAAAGTGAAAAATTAAATAAGAAACTTTTCTGCATAAAGAATAATATTACCTAAGCGTCTCTGACCCGATAGTAATGTTGAAAATGAACCGTACCTATTCCGGTAGCTAGCATATTTTTCCGGACAAAAGGAATTTTAAGGCCTCTTGCTGCTCTAAGTAGTCGTTTTGTTGGTTTTTTGCTTGCCTCATAGTGCAATATAGCGACCCGGGGTTTAAAAGGGAGTTTATTGTGTGAGATGGGAGCTCAACAGCAGAGCAGTCACAGTTTGGGAGACAAAAGCTAGCTATCTAACGCAAACTGTGGAAATAGAGTCAGGCCTGAAAAAAGCTTATGAATAATTTCTGCCCACACCGGAAACCGATAGCGTCCTTAGCAACCATTCTTTTACAAATCCAACCCAGCCGACATCAGAACCCCAGGCTTAGCATTAAGTCAGGCAAATTGTTCAAGACTGCACGTAAACTGCTCCCAGAGTCTGGCATGCTCATTTATGACTTACGATACTTAAGCATTAAAACAAATTAATTGCATGGAAACTCAACAAATTTTGCTTTATGTTTACATAAACTATGACTTAAAAAATTCTGACTGATAATAATTACAACATTGCTAACAATTTCAATTTATTTTTACCATTTAAGTGTTATAAAATATAGATTTTATGCCACAATTATTCGTCTTTACCGGCTTTGTAAATTTTCGCTTTTTCATTGAAAATCACGAACAACTATAATATAAAACAGTTTTTGATGCATTGGTGTTGATTTATCTACATTGACTTTGTTTATTAGTCTCATTTGTTGCCGTCACCATTGTCTGTAAATTCGAGATCGAAAAAACATAATATGCTATACAGCCTACTTACAGTAGCAAGTAATGAATTCCGTAGTGTAGTACGCAAGAATTTTAATTGGAAAGACCGACTAGTGAAGGGTGCGGCCAATGCCTTCCTTCTGCATGCAAGATTGCATAGATAGATAGACAGATAGATAGATAGATAGATAGATAGATAGATAGATAGATAGATAGATAGATAGATAGATAGATAGATAGATAGATAGATAGATAGATAGATAGATAGATAGATAGATAGATAGATAGATAGATAGATAGATAGATAGATAGATAGATAGATAGATAGATAGATAGATAGATAGATAGATAGATAGATAGATAGATAGATAGGTAGATAGGATAGAGGCATCAGGCGATAAAGTCCCATTCGCACAGCGCAAGTGCAATCCTGCAGGGAATTTAATTTGTGCCTCGGATATCGCAGAGGGGAGGTGCTGGTGCAGGGAGTGAAAGGAAAGATCCCAAAGAGTCTGGAAGAGCCCGGAAGAGGCGGGTACGGCCGATGCAGGTGAACAAGCTGTGGCAGGAATTTCCCTGCGAAGACTGCGAGCGGCCAAATCGGTCAATAGGCGGCCAGGCCGCGCAGCTGCTTGGCCCGAGATTTATGAATGGCCGCCGGCCTCTCCGGAATGCGGCACGGGACTTGAGGGGGAGGCCCTCAGACCTCGCATCCGCTCCCATTTGTAGTTTAAGCCATATCTGGCTCGACCCTCTTGTCCGGGCCTACCCTTCTAGCCGGGGCACTTTGACTGCCTGTCTGCAGCCGATTATTGTGTATAACTTTTTCAGCGAAGAAAGATGCTTCTAATAAAGAAGGGTGGTGAAAAGAAATAAACAAACACAATCGATATGTATCGAAAGTGGACTGGGTTGATTCGAAATCTATTGAGTTGTACATTCTTTGCGTGTGGTGTCTTTCGGGAGCGGAGCCCGAGCGGAAAGAAAAATCCTCAGCTTGCATTTCTGTTGCTGCTTCTGCGCCGGAGAGTGTGAGGCGGCAAGAAGATTTGCTTCGTGCGATCTGCTTCCGCTTGCCTGCCAACTGCAGACTGGAGGCCGCAAACAAAGCGCGTGATGGGAAAGTGCTGTCAGTGTGTGCTGATCTATCTATCTATCTATCTATCTATCTATCTATCTATCTACCTATCTATTTATCTATCTATCTATCTATCTATCTATCTACCTACCTACCTATCTATCTATCTATCTATCTACCTATCTATCTATCTATCTATCAATCTATCTATCTATCTATCTATCTATCTATCTATCTATCTATCTATCTATCTATCTATCTATCTATCTATCTATCTATCTATCTATCTATCTATCTATCTATCTATCTATCTATCTATCTATCTATCTATCTATCTATCTATCTATCTATCTATCTATCTATCTATCTATCTATCTATCTATCTATCTATCTATCTATCTATCTATCGATCTATCTATCTACATGTATCTATCTAACTATCTATCTGTCTGTCTGTCCATCTGTCTGTCCAGCAGGTAGTTCCTCTGGATAAAAGCGCTTACCGCGCCCATTGGCTTTCCAGCTGCCTTAATCGTTTCCGGTGATCTTGTGTGCGTGCATTCAGCTTGATTGGCTGCGGCAAGAGAGCTCGAAAGAGCTCGCTTCGCTCGCTCTTTCTCGCTATCTACTATCTATCTACATGTATCTATATATCTATCTATCTATCTATCTACATGTATCTATATATCTATCTATCTATCTATCTACATGTATCTATATATCTATCTATCTATCTATCTACATGTATCTATATATCTATCTATCTATCTATCTATCTATCTATCTATCTATCTATCTATCTATCTATCTATCTATCTATCTATCTATCTATCTATCTATCTATCTATCTATCTATCTATCTATCTGTCTGTCTGTCTGTCTGTCTGTCTGTCTATCTATCTATCTATCTATCTATCTATCTATCTATCTATCTATCTATCTATCTATCTATCTATCTATCTATCTATCTATCTATCTATCTATCTATCTATCTATCTATCTATCTATCTATCTATCTATCTATCTATCTATCTATCTATCTATCTATCTATCTATCTATCTATCTATCTATCTATCTATCTATCTATCTATCTATCTATCTATCTATCTATCTATCTATCTATCTGTCTATCTATCTATCTATCTATCTATCTATCTATCTATCTATCTATCTATCTATCTATCTATCTATCTATCTATCTATCTATCTATCTATCTATCTACATGTATCTATATATCTATCTATCTATCTATCTATCTATCTATCTATCTATCTATCTATCTACATGTATCTATATATCTATCTATCTATCTATCTACATGTATCTATATATCTATCTATCTATCTATCTATCTATCTATCTATCTATCTATCTATCTATCTATCTATCTATCTATCTATCTATCTATCTATCTATCTATCTATCTGTCTATCTATCTATCTATCTATCTATCTATCTATCTATCTATCTATCTATCTATCTATCTATCTATCTATCTATCTATCGATCTATCTATCTACATGTATCTATCTAACTATCTATCTGTCTGTCTGTCTATCTATCTATCTATCTATCTACATGTATCTATATATCTATCTATCTATCTATCTACATGTATCTATATATATATCTATCTATCTATCTATCTATCTATCTATCTATCTATCTATCTATCTATCTATCAATCTATCTATCTATCTATCTATCTATCTATCTATCTATCTATCTATCTATCTATCTATCTATCTATCTATCTATCTATCTATCTATCTATCTATCGATCTATCTATCTACATGTATCTATCTAACTATCTATCTGTCTGTCTGTCTATCTATCTATCTATCTATCTACATGTATCTATATATCTATCTATCTATCTATCTACATGTATCTATATATATATCTATCTATCTATCTATCTATCTATCTATCTATCTATCTATCTATCTATCTATCTATCTATCTATCTATCTATCTATCTATCTATCTATCTATCTATCTATCTATCTATCTATCTATCTATCTATCTATCTATCTATCTATCTATCTATCTATCTATCTATCTATCTATCGATCTATCTATCTACATGTATCTATCTAACTGTCTATCTGTCTGTCTGTCTATCTATCTATCTATCTATCTACATGTATCTATATATCTATCTATCTATCTATCTATCTACATGTATCTATATATCTATCTATCTATCTATCTATCTATCTATCTATCTATCTATCTATCTATCTATCTATCTATCTATCTATCTATCTATCTATCTATCTATCTATCTATCTATCTATCTATCTATCTATCTATCTATCTATCTATCTATCTATCTATCTATCTATCTATCTATCTATCTATCTATCTATCTATCTATCTATCTATCTATCTATCTATCCATCGTTCCAGGTATTAACTAGTGATTGTAAAAGACTGCAATAAAATAAGCTTACGAGCGGACATTGTAAACGCTCTTCAGGAAACTTGTTGGCACTGCTAAACTGGAAGCTAACTAGGTTGGCAGCCGCAGATAAATAATTAATACTAGTCGGTTCTAGCTGGTCTGTGCAGTTCTATAATTTTACTGTTTCCGCGATAACTTGGAAAGTTGCGCACCTTGATGAGAACTTTTGCGATGACGATGTATGAAAGCGATATAGAAAAGTTGACAAGTAAGCAGTAGATTGTGAGTCAGACCTGAAAAGACAAAAAATCAAGAGACAGAAAATGCTAATGTGGAATGACAATTGCTGAGAAAGTAGAGGAGGAGCAGCAGCTTAAAAGTTCAACCGTTAAAAGTACATATTCTGTAACTTAATTTGAAGGAGAAAGAAACTACCAGAGAAGGCAGAGAACCGACCCGCTACTGTTGCGAAAGCTTTTAAATGAAAGTATCAAATAACAGGCTTTCTTTTAAAGACGAATTTCTTTACAGAAAGGAAGCAAAGGGCAGGGAAAATCCAAGTCAAAGATCAAAAGACCTGCCTAAAATCGAAAATCAAACGCGACAGGGACATCGATTTTGAATTCGAAACCCGAAAACCTAAAAACATCAAAAACAGTTTTCCGGAAATTTTTCGCGAGACTTTAGCTAATATTCTATGAGGTACATGTTTAG
>NIVC01001862.1:22500-57500 GCA_002269645.1 Macrostomum lignano | reverse complement strand
CGAGGCTGATGAAGAAGATCCCGATGCAGGAGCTCCAGCATCTGGGGAGAACAGACCAAGCTGCTGCTCAAACCAGGAAGATGCCGTGCTCATCTATCAGGCGAAATTTCGATTCGAGGATCAGCTGGGAAGGCAGACAAGAAGCGACTCGCTCAAAATGGAGGCAGCTGGCCACAAGGTGAGGCCAAGAATCCTCCACGGTAGTAAATATTTACAGGAGGGTTGTGGACCATCGTCCCAAAGAGGTTGGCCTGCATGGGTATGAATCAGTATTATTAGTCTTTTAGAGACAAGTGTTCTACAAATTCGGCACAATGCTGTGATTCAAGATTTCAAGTTGATATTCAAGCCGATCAAGTGTAGAGTCCCCATTCGCTGCAACACCAGCAACTGACGCAGAAGTGCACTCGTCCGTAGCTAATAAAGCCCGATTAAGTTGATAAAAATCAGTCAACTTGATAGTTCCATTAAAATCAGCACTAAGTATCATGAATGAAGCTCCACTTTATTGTCGATGGCTCAGTGCAGTTCTGAGCACAGAATATCGTGGTTCTGAAGCAGTGACTGGGGGATTTTCCGACTGACAGGCGGAACTATCAAATTGGAATAACAAAATAAAATATATATTTTTTTGTCTCTTTTTGGCGTCAAAATGAAGTTTGGATTAGTATTAGTTCATCAGCTCATAAATCAATCGGAGGCAAGGGAATGAGTAAACGTCAAATCCAAACAAAAATCACTTTTTTATGACAGAAAAAGGACAAACCGGAAGCAGTAGTGTCGAAAAGCTTTCAGTTTCTGCTGCTGAACAGCATTGATCGAAGAACAAAAATAGCCAAAGCAGTCTTCAAATGAGGCTATTCAAAAACATAGTAAAACTCAACTCATTCCACGTTTCCTGTCCTGGAAGGAGTTAAGTACGGGCTCCCAGATTGCGAGAGCTATCTCTCGTGGCTTGCTCACTTCTCTTTTTCCAGCATCACGTTGATTTTCTCAATGTTAAAGGTACACGTGTGTAGATACTTAAAAATCGATTTACGAGTCTTAAGGTTCGCTAACTCTTATGTTTGGAAAAATAGACCCCATAGGTCACGGTGCATAGACATGCTTGCGCCTGGATTCCGATATACTCGTATATTGTTTTGCGTCATTGTACATTGGCTTGCGATTCTTATCACCGCTATCGCTTTGGTTTTGGAGAGGTGGCGGGTCAGTGTACATTGGCTTGCGATTCTTATCATCGCTATCGCTTGGGTTTTGGAGGGGTGGCGGGTCAGTGTACAATGGCCTGCGATTCTTATCATCGCTATCGCTTGGGTTTTGGAGGGGTGGCGGGTTAGTGTGCAATAGCCTGCGATTCTTATCACCGCTATCGATTGGGTTTTGGAGGGGTGGCGGGTCAGTGTACAATGGCCTGCGATTCTTATCATCGCTATCGATTGGGTTTTGGAGGGGTGGCGGGTTAGTGTGCAATAGCCTGCGATTCTTATCACCGCTATCGATTAAGTTTTGGAGGGGTGGCGGGTTAGTGTACAATGGCCTGCGATTCTTATCATCGCTATCGCTTGGGTTTTGGAGGGGTGGCGGGTCAGTGTACAATGGCCTGCGATTCTTATCATCGCTATCGCTTGGGTTTTGGAGGGGTGGCGGGTTAGTGTGCAATAGCCTGCGATTCTTATCATCGCTATCGCTTGGGTTTTGGAGGGGTGGCGGGTCAGTGTACAATGGCCTGCGATTCTTATCATCGCTATCGCTTGGGTTTTGGAGGGGTGGCGGGTCAGTGTACAATGGCCTGCGATTCTTATCATCGCTATCGCTTGGGTTTTGGAGGGGTGGCGGGTTAGTGTGCAATAGCCTGCGATTCTTATCACCGCTATCGCTTGGGTTTTGGAGGGGTGGCGGGTCAGTGTACAATGGCCTGCGATTCTTATCATCGCTATCGCTTGGGTTTTGGAGGGGTGGCGGGTCAGTGTACAATGGCCTGCGATTCTTATCATCGCTATCGCTTGGGTTTTGGAGGGGTGGCGGGTTAGTGTGCAATAGCCTGCGATTCTTATCACCGCTATCGATTGGGTTTTGGAGGGGTGGCGGGTCAGTGTACAATGGCCTGCGATTCTTATCATCGCTATCGCTTGGGTTTTGGAGGGGTGGCGGGTTAGTGTGCAATAGCCTGCGATTCTTATCACCGCTATCGCTTGGGTTTTGGAGGGGTGGCGGGTTAGTGTGCAATAGCCTGCGATTCTTATCACCGCTATCGATTGGGTTTTGGAGGGGTGGCGGGTCAGTGTACAATGGCCTGCGATTCTTATCATCGCTATCGCTTGGGTTTTGGAGGGGTGGCGGGTTAGTGTGCAATAGCCTGCGATTCTTATCACCGCTATCGATTGGGTTTTGGAGGGGTGGCGGTTCAGTGTACATTGGCTTTCGATTCTTATCACCGCTATCGCTAGGGTTTTGGAGGGGTGGCGGGTCAGTGTGCAATAGCCTGCGATTCTTATCACCGCTATCGCTTTGGTTTTGGAGGAATGGCGGGTCAGTGTACAATAGCCTGCGATTCTTATCACCGCTATCGCTTGGGTTTTGGAGGGGTGGCGGGTCAGTGTACAATGGCCTGCGATTCTTATCATCGCTATCTCTTGGGTTGCGGAGGGAATTCTGGTTCACTGTTTATTGGCCTTGGTAGTCCTAAATATCAGGAATACTGCATGTGATCAGGAGTATATTTGCCACGTTTTCATCCCATTTTCCAGTGCGCGATCACGACTAAACCTGCTGGGTTGCTTTCTGATAGTATAAAAATAGGTACTGTATTTTTGCATCCATCAGTTGCTACCTATTGATTTTGTTTGCTTCCCGGAAAGAGACCTCATTGTCTGTAGCAGCATCCATCGATTTCTTCCCTCTTCCCATCATTCTTCAGGCCTCAGCAAGAACTCAAAGTAATTGTCTATCTGAGGTGGAGCTTTATCTCCGCGCATTACGCCTTTAGTAGTCTCTGCTTCTCAAAAAACTTCCTCTCCATATTAGGTCATAGCTGAGGTAGAAAAGCTTTGCAGAGCATTCACTCCACTCTTCTACTCTTTGGTAGTTGGCCTGAGCCTGTACGAGCGAGTGACTTTAACTTGGCCAAACTAACCAACAATATTTTCCCTAGGAAATAAGGAATGACTTGGGGTCAACTTTGCAAATAAATAGCTGTTTAAGTGACAGGAAATTATACATAGCTTTGCTACACGCACCAGATCGATCTATTCAACAGAAAGCTGCCATAAAGAGGCCTGTTCATTGTTTCATTCGGCGGGAGATTCTTGCCTGCGTGCATCCAGAATGAAGGGTAGATGAGCAACAGAGAAAGACAGTCAGTCAACGCACACTGAATGACAATGGAACTCACCTCGTGCATTCACTGTCAATCCCCCTCTACCCTAACTAGGGGAGGAATCTCAAAATTTGGAGGCACGGAAATTTTCTGCCTCCAATTAAATTGCAGCTAATGCTACGTCCATCCTGCTTCTACTCCATTGCATAGTTGTCAAGGACAAATGGTTTTGAGCGCACTTGCAGTGCTCAGAAACTCTTGCCTAATAAAACGGCACTTGGCTTATTAACAGCTTTCAGACGCTAGAGGGCCATAAACAAAAAAAGCCTGAGAAGTTGATAAAATTTAGCAACTCTTGAGCTATAGTTTTTCTTGGCATTTGATCTGAAAAAAAACTTGGAACTGACGTCACATTACAGTGCTGAAAATAGTTATTGAGCAGACGTCATATTTACATAGCTAAAAATAGTTCTAGAGTTGGCGTCATGTAGTGGTGCTAATAAAGTAGTGCTAATGATAATGACGTCATTAAAAATAGCTGACAAAAAGCCAATGGATGATTACTGGATGCGTGAGAGTGAGAGTGAGAGACTAGTCGAGTATCCCGAGAAGTTGACGTTTGCCCACTGTCGAGGCTTTGTAAGAAAATCCGGATCTTTGAAGATACAGAAGCTCCACCTGGTGGCGACCAAAGTCAGAGCTGATGCAGACGCGTGTGGTCAACATGATGATGAAATTTGAAGGCTTTGCAAGACCTTCGGCGCAGTGCTTATTGGCGCACAGGGGGTGTACTAAATTCAGTAGTGCATATTAGAAGAATCCGACCTTCTGGCAGAGTTGTTTGAATATCTTGACGGTCCGGAGGGCTGGCGACTTGATTCTTTTTTTGAAAGAAAGTGCACAACAAAAATTCGGCCCCTGTTCTTGAATTTTGTGTGCCTGATTTGCTCTGTTCGTTGAGATGCAGAAGAATAGATTGTCCGCTGGTAGTTTGCTCAATTTAAGCCTTATGCAAATAATGTCATTAAATCTGATTTTCAGAGTATGCGCGCCCTTCGCCAATCCATCCGGCGGCACGAGACTCGAGCAAAACAGCGCCGAAGCTCCGTGGCCCTCCGCCAGGAGACGGTGCTTCCGGTGTCCCAGCCCTCGGGTTTGCCTCAGCCGTCGACACAATCGCCATCGCCTCCGTCGCTGTCACCTGAGCCGCCGGAAGTCGACAACAGTTGTCGAGCCCGCTGCCTGGCAGCGGTCGAGCGCTGCTGGGACAGGGTCACCCGAGTCGCTTGGACTCAGAGAAACCCCCTGCCGGAGGATCCGGCCTGCTGGGAGCGGCTCCGGTTCAATCTGATGTGCCCGCCACACGGCCACGTTGCCAGGTGCATCGCCGGCGTGCTGTCAATCCTGGTGCTCTACGGTTTGCTGTTCGTCATTGTCGGCGATCATGCTTTACCCAGGCGTTGCATCGCCTTAAACTCGACTACGGCCGCCAACGCAACCTTAGCAACGGCGAGCTTTCTCAACGATTCAAGTGCGACGTCCGCAGAGCAGATTGAGGAACAGCTCCAATGCTCTGGCGGCAACTTCTTCGGCCTCTTTGTCCTGTTCGTCTGCTCCATGACTGCGAGCTCGTTGTCGAAGAAGCTGAACCTGCCGCCCCTGCTGGGCATGCTCATCGTCGGCTGCGTCCTTGGCAACGCGCCTGAGATCAACGTGGCCCGGCACATCAGCAAGGAGTACTTCAACAAGCTGAGGGAACTGGCGCTCTGCACTATCCTGCTCAGAGCTGGGCTCAGCCTCGACCCCAGCACTCTCAGAAGACTGTCCGCAACCGTGTTCAGACTGTCATTCATACCCTGTCTGGTTGAGAGCACTGTGGGAGCCATTGCGGCCTTCTTTATCCTCGGCTTCCCCTGGGAGTGGGGATTTATTCTGGGTGAGCAGACATGTTCAAACACTTGAATATTTGAATTTCAGCATTCAAGCTGTTCATAAACTGACCTATTGACCCTTTGACCGAATGACCGAACAGGCTTCGTCCTAGGAGCAGTCTCGCCGGCCGTTGTTGTCCTGGGCATGCTCAAGCTTGAGTACCGGGGCTACGGCGTTGAGAAGGGCATCCCGACTCTCATAATTGCCGCCTCATCAATGGACGACGTCCTCGCCATTACGGGCTTCAGTCTGGCTCTCGCATGGCATCGAACGATGGGGACGGCAGCATCGCAGGCGCCCTGTTCCGCGGGCCCCGGGACGCCTTCATCGGCATAGTCTATGGCTCGGCCCTGGGCGCGCTGCTCTGGTTCATTCCGGACCAGAAGCACAAGCGGCCAGTCATGTTCCGCTTCATCTTCCTGGTTGGCGGCGGGGTCATCGCTCTGCTGGGCTGCGAGAAGGCGCACGTTCAAGGCGCTGGTAAGTGTTGGAAACAGTCTGCAAACTGATTACATCACTGACCTACCGGCATCCGATCAGTGGTAGAATGAGCTACTGACCCACCGATCTTACTGACCCAGCGATGTTACTGACCCACCGATCTTATACTGACCCACCGATCTTATACTGACCCACCGATCTTATACTGACCCACCGATCTTACTGACCCACCGATCTTATACTGACCCACCGATCTTATACTGACCAACCGATCTGATACTGACCCACCGATCTGATTGAACCACCGATCTTATACTGACCCACCGATCTGACTGACCCACCGATCTGACTGACCCACCAATCTTATTGACCCACCTATCCTATTGACTCACCGATCTTATACTGACCCACCGATCTTACTGACCCACCGATCTGATACTGACCCACCGATATTATTGACCCACCGATCTTACTGACCCACCGATCTTACTGACTCACTTATCTGACTGACCCACCGATCTGACTGACCCACCAATCTTTTTGACCCACCGATCTATACTGACCCACCGATCTGACTGACCCACCGATCTGACTGACCCACCAATCTTTTTGACCCACCGATCTATACTGACCAACCGATCTATACTGACCCACCGATATTATACTGACCCACCGATCTTATTGACCCATCGATCTTACTGACCCACCGATCTTACTGACCCACCGATCTTACTGACTCACCGATCTTATACTGACCCACCGATCTGATACTGACCCACCGATCTGATACTGACCCACCGATCTGATACTGACCCACCGATCTGATACTGACCCACCGATCTGATACTGACCCACCGATCTTATTGACCCACCGATCTGACTGACCCACCGATCTGACTGACCCACCAATCTTTTTGACCCACCGATCTGACTGACCAACCGATCTTACTGACCCACCGATCTTACTGACCCACCGATCTGACTGACCAACCGATCTATACTGACCCACCGATATTATACTGACCCACCGATCTTACTGACCCACCAATCTTTTTGACCCACCGATCTGACTGACCAACCGATCTATACTGACCCACCGATCTATACTGACCCACCGATCTTACTGACCCACCGATCTTACTGACCCACCGATCTTATACTGACCCACCGATCTTACCAGGGACCCTACTGACGTAGAAAAACAAAGTTCACTCCAGTGCACTTAGCACACTTGAGGGACGTGCTTTTCTTTAAGATCATCAGACACCATTTGACTGACAGGTGAGGGCGCAATGCTGGACGATAAGGGGAACATTTCTCCGCCAACTTGCCTCGGGGGAAGTCAATTGGCCATTCAGAAGGCCTTCAAAAACCAGCTGCCCTTTCTAGAAGTTAAGTTTAGTTGCAGGGCTGCTTTGGCCAGGCAAAGGTACTATATCGGGGTAAATTAATTGTTATTAAAGCTGACTGGCACTTGCTCGGGGTATGTGGTGGTAGATAGTTATCTACGAGCTATAATAATGTTGTGCATTTTCCAATGGAGTTTTATCGAAACAGCTGATAGATTAGCAATCCATTTTATACTTGATTATCGATGGGAATAGATTAGCAATCCATTTTATACTTGATTATCGATGGGAATAGATTAGCAATCCATTTTATACTTGATTACTAATAGGAATGGATTAGCAATCCATTTTATACTTGATTATGGATGGGAATGGATCAGCAATCCATTTTATACTTGATTATCGATGGCAATGGATCAGCAATCCCTTTTATACTTGATTACTAATGGGAATAGATTAGCAATCCATTTTATACTTGATTACTAATGGGAATAGATTAGCAATCCATTTTATACTTGATTACTAATGGGAATAGATTAGCAATCCATTTTATACTTGATTACTAATGGGAATAGATTAGCAATCCATTTTATACTTGGATATAGACATGAATAGATTAGCAATCCATTTTGTACTTGATTACTGATAGGAATAGATTAGCAATCAATTTGGTACTTGATTACTGATGGGAATAGATTAGCAATCCATTTGATACTTGATTACTGATAGGAATAGATTAGCAATCAATTTGGTACTTGATTACTGATGGGAATAGATTAGCAATCCATTTGATACTTGATTACTGATGGGAATAGATTAGCAATCAATTTGGTACTTGATTACTGATGGGAATAGATTAGCAATCCATTTGATACTTGATTACTGATGGGAATAGATTAGCAATCCATTTGATACTTGATTACTGATGGGAATAGATTAGCAATCCATTTGGTACTTGATTACTGATGGGAATAAATTAGCAATCCATTTGATACTTGATTACTGATGGGAATAGATTAGCAATCCATTTGATACTTGATTACTGATGGGAATAAATTAGCAATCCATTTGATACTTGATTACTGATGGGAATAAATTAGCAATCCATTTTATACTTGATTATCGATGGGAATAGATTAGCAATCCATTTTATACTTGATTATCGATGGGAATAGATTAGCAATCCATTTTATACTTGATTATCGATGGGAATAGATTAGCAATCCATTTTATACTTGATTATCGATGGGAATAGATTAGCAATCCATTTTATACTTGATTATCGATGGCAATGGATCAGCAATCCATTTTATACTTGATTATCGATGGCAATGGATCAGCAATCCATTTTTACTTGATTATCGATGGGAATAGATTAGCAATCCATTTTATACTTTATTACTGATCGGAATAGATTAGCAATCCATTTCATGAATCAAATATTTACAAAATCGCAAATGGAATTTAATTGTTAATTCTATCAAATAGGAATTTTTCGGACTGAATGTGATTGGAATTTCAAAGTCCATACGGTGAGATTTTGGGAATTCAGTGCCCCAGAAACTGAAAATTTCCCAATCTCATAACCGGCCCCCAATGGAAATCTGCTGGCGCGCACAATTATTTCCAAGAAACAGCCACTGAAAATTCGCCGTAAAATTCCTACAAAGCTGCTCTGCAATCAGGCAGATATTCAAGACCCAAAATCGTGGGAATTATCCCCGGGAAGAGGCGGGCAGATGCCATCCCCCAAAAAAAGTTCCCATTGAATCTCTTCTGCTGCCTCAGGAGAAGCGCAGTTTGGAGTTCTTTTCCATCTCTCTCTCTCGCTTAATCCCCAAAAAGTGCGGATCGATAAGCGACACAAAATCCCGTCACTCGTCAAGGCCGCGCAGAGTTCGCATCTAATTTCGATGGACACTTCTTAGTTGTGTTTTTCCTCTAGAGGAAACCGATTCGCAGTCAGGCTGGCACTACAAACTAACCGGACTTGACAGGCTGGAAGGAGGGGGTGCAGTGCTAGTAATTGATTTGAGAAAGTTTCCGAATTATTGCTGCTCCAGAGCTGTCTGCTGCTTTATTGGACAGAATTTGTTTTTTTTATTATATTAATTTTATTTTCTGAGCCAGCCAACACTGTTTCAGACTTTGTCTGTCTCTCTAGAGGACATCTTTCGGCCGCTATTTCAGCATCTGTATTTTTACATACTGCTTAGTGCATTTTAGTCTTCTTTATTGCTAACCCTTTGCCATAAACACCTTCAATCTCATCAAATTTTTACTCCCTCCGTCCCCCTCCCTCTCCTTCTCTCCCTCTCCCTCTCCCTCTCCTTCTCTCCCTCTCCCTCTCCCTCTCCTTTTCTCCCTCTCCCTCTCCCTCTCCCTCTCCTTCTCTCCCTCTCCCCTCTCCCTCTCCCTCTCCCTCTCCTTCTCTCCCTCTCCCCTCTCCCTCTCCTTCTAACTCTCCTTCTCTCCCTCTCCCTCTCCCTCTCCGTCTCCCTCTTCTTCCACCTCTCCATCTCCCCTCTCTCTCCCTCTCTCCCTCTCTCCCTCTATCTCCCTCTCTCCCATCTATCTCTCTCTGCTTCACCTCTTCATCTCTCCCCCCGGGGGTAAAACCGGGCGAGTTGAAGAACAATGTACTTTTTGCTAAACTGAACCTCTCTTCTCTCCCATAGATAGCTTCCCAGCTCCACTTTCTACCTAATTTCTCCTCTCGAATTTCTATTTTTCGTTCTCCACTCTCTCACTCTCTGTACTTCTTGTCGTCTTCCTCTCTCTCTCTCTCTCTCTCTCTGCCCGCAATCTTCTCCCTTAGATGAAGCTTGCATTTCAGATTTACAATGCCTATTAGTCTTCCTGTGTGAGACTTTTACATCCAATTATAGGTGGCGCGCCCTGGGCTGCAAGTATGCACGAGTAATATTGAACAAATGTGCTGACTTCATTAGGATTATGATTATTTGCACGACTTCTTCCCTCACCGAGCTGGCGAGACGCCCCACTGCCCCTTATTTACCAACTGTCTGTCCCGACGACTCCAGGAGATATATCCCTGATTTGGCTAATGCCATCGCTACAGTGACAGTCTTTGATAGCTCTGGGGCAGCCTCAGGGGGGCTGGCAGCTCCGCCTTGCCTGCCGCATGCGGTGGCGCCGCCTTAGCATTGAGTTATCGACTCAGAGGAGGGCCTGCGGGCAGCGTCTCAGCGGGAGGGAGTGAGCACAGACGTCTCAGGCTCAGGAAGAGAAGAGAGAGAGAGACAGAGAGACAGACAGACAGACAGACAGACAGACTGACAGACAGACAGACAGACAGACAGACAGACAGACAGACAGACAGACAGACAGACAGACAGACAGACAGACAGACAGACAGACAGCCAGCCAGACAGACAGACAGACAGACAGACAGACAGACAGACAGACAGACAGACAGACAGACAGACAGCCAGCCAGACAGACAGACAGACAGACAGACAGACAGACAACAAATCCAGCACCGGTGGAGAGCTCAGGAGGAAAGGGCGAGATGACGAGGATTCCGTTTCCAAGCCTGGTTAACTCAATTGTGAGCACAAAGTGCCTCACTCATTCTTCTCTGTCTGTCTTTCCCGCTCTCTCGCTCTTTCTAGCTTTGAAACAGCGGCAGCCGCAGCTCTCAGCTTCTTACTGCTGCTGCTGAAAGGGGAGAAAACACACGCGCGACTTGACGCTGTTCTTCTCTTCCCCGGCCAAGCGCGAGTAAGCGGCAAAATGGAAACCTCCTGAGTCTCCTCAGCTGTCTCTCTCTTTCTTCATCGCAGCCTCCCGCGGCATAGTAGCCGCTTCCTCATCATTCGTTTTCCTCTAAGACCCCAAGCAGTTTTCTTTCTTTCTTGCATTCTCTTCCCCTCTTCTCTCCCAGCTCCTCATCTCGAGGCAATTTCCGACGAGTTTAAGCTGTAGCGGGTTGCGTGGGAGGGGCCGGGGTTGGGGCGGATACTGGTACAGAGACTAAAGGGGGCTGGGCTCTGGGGTTCCTGATCGGTTAGATGGGAAACGCCAAATTGGGAAGTAAGGGGAGTTTGGGCAGCAGATTCTGCAGAGTTCGGCGCTCCAAGATCAGTGCTCTGCAATATTGGCTGGGCCTGTTGCCAAGTAAGTGGTCTCAGAGGAAACTTAATTTGGACTTTTTCCCCAGCCTACGCTATGGGTTTGTACAGAAATTTCCCACTAGCCTAAGGCTTGATAGGGCTTTGCATTGATTTTAATTCTATACTGCCAAAAGTACGAATAGGCCATTAGTCTATTACTATTAAACTAGACTATACTAAGTTAGATTTAGCCCACTAAGCTATGCTATTAGGATACTAAACTAGACTATTAGGCTATAGAACTATACTGTTCTATTATCAAACTAGCAATATACCATTTAGGCTACTAAAATTGACTATTAGGCTACTAGAATAGACCATTAGGCTTACTGCTAGACTATTAGGCGACTGAAATAGAACATTAGGCTACTAAACTCGACTATTATGCTACTAAAATGGACTATTAGGCTACTAAAATAGACCATTAGGCTTACTAAGCTAGACCATTAGGCGACTGAAATAGAACATTAGGCTACTAAACTCGACTATTATGCTACTAAAATTGACTATTAGGCTACTAAAATAGACCATTAGGCTTACTAAGCTAGACCATTAGGCGACTGAAATAGAACATTAGGCTACTAAACTCGACTATTATGCTACTAAAATTGACTATTAGGCTACTAAAATAGACCATTAGGCTTACTAAGCTAGACCATTAGGCGACTGAAATAGAACATTAGGCTACTAAACTCGACTATTATGCTACTAAAATTGACTATTAGGCTACTAAAATAGACCATTAGGCTTACTAAGCTAGACCATTAGGCGACTGAAATAGAACATTAGGCTACTAAACTCGACTATTATGCTACTAAAATTGACTATTAGGCTACTAAAATAGACCATTAGGCTTACTAAGCTAGACCATTAGGCGACTGAAATAGAACATTAGGCTACTAAACTCGACTATTATGCTACTAAAATTGACTATTAGGCTACTAAAATAGACCATTAGGCTTACTAAGCTAGACCATTAGGCGACTGAAATAGAACATTAGGCTACTAAACTCGACTATTATGCTACTAAAATTGACTATTAGGCTACTAAAATAGACCATTAGGCTTACTAAGCTAGACCATTAGGCGACTGAAATAGAACATTAGGCTACTAAACTCGACTATTATGCTACTAAAATTGACTATTAGGCTACTAAAATAGACCATTAGGCTTACTAAGCTAGACCATTAGGCGACTGAAATAGAACATTAGGCTACTAAACTCGACTATTATGCTACTAAAATTGACTATTAGGCTACTAAAATAGACCATTAGGCTTACTAAGCTAGACCATTAGGCGACTGAAATAGAACATTAGGCTACTAAACTCGACTATTATGCTACTAAAATGGACTATTAGGCTACTAAAATAGACCATTAGGCTTACTAAGCTAGACCATTAGGCGACTGAAATAGAACATTAGGCTACTAAACTCGACTATTATGCTACTAAAATTGACTATTAGGCTACTAAAATAGACCATTAGGCTTACTAAGCTAGACCATTAGGCGACTGAAATAGAACATTAGGCTACTAAACTCGACTATTATGCTACTAAAATGGACTATTAGGCTACTAAAATAGACCATTAGGCTTACTAAGCTAGACCATTAGGCGACTGAAATAGAACATTAGGCTACTAAACTCGACTATTATGCTACTAAAATTGACTATTAGGCTACTAAAATAGACCATTAGGCTTACTAAGCTAGACCATTAGGCGACTGAAATAGAACATTAGGCTACTAAACTCGACTATTATGCTACTAAAATTGACTATTAGGCTACTAAAATAGACCATTAGGCTTACTAAGCTAGACCATTAGGCGACTGAAATAGAACATTAGGCTACTAAACTCGACTATTATGCTACTAAAATTGACTATTAGGCTACTAAAATAGACCATTAGGCTTACTAAGCTAGACCATTAGGCGACTGAAATAGAACATTAGGCTACTAAACTCGACTATTATGCTACTAAAATTGACTATTAGGCTACTAAAATAGACCATTAGGCTTACTAAGCTAGACCATTAGGCGACTGAAATAGAACATTAGGCTACTAAACTCGACTATTATGCTACTAAAATTGACTATTAGGCTACTAAAATAGACCATTAGGCTTACTAAGCTAGACCATTAGGCGACTGAAATAGAACATTAGGCTACTAAACTCGACTAATATGCTACTAAAATTGACTATTAGGCTACTAAAATAGACCATTAGGCTTACTAAGCTAGACCATTAGGCGACTGAAATAGAACATTAGGCTACTAAACTCGACTATTATGCTACTAAAATTGACTATTAGGCTACTAAAATAGACCATTAGATTACTTAACTCGACCATTAGGCCATTAAGCTAGACAATTAGGCTACCAAAATTGTCTAGCATTGGGGCACTAAAATAGAACAGTAGGCAAATAAACTAGATATTTAGACTACGCTGGTACTAAACTAGATTTGACATGACAGATTTTATAATTACATTTGATTGAATTTGTGAATGTGCCTGAGAGTGAACTCTCGGGTAATTGGCTGAACGAATCAGTGAGTGGGTCGTTGAATAAGTAGGCCGTTCTGTAATCTGAGCTTTTTAATAGTGAAGGCGCCTGGGCAGAAAAGCAAGTTTTTTCGTCTTCTCTACTCTTGAAAGAAGGAAGTGAAGAGTACAACGCTTGACTTGCTAATTAGTTCAGGCTTAAATATTCGGGCTACCCTAGCCGTAGGGTCTGTGTGGTACGGAGGCCGGAGCAATGGAAATCGTATGCATACACAAGGCAGCGTGTGTTAACCAACGCATTTTATAGATTGCCGCCTTATGTCTCCGGGGCTTAGTTGGGCCCCACATAGCTGCTGCTCTATTCTCCGGCGGCGAGGCTAAAGTCATCCATCAATTTGCCACGTGTCCGTCTCTTAGCCTTCGCTTCAGTCACGGTGGGAAAGCTTTTTCTAGAAGCCAGCATTCCACCCCTCACCCCGTCTGATGCTCGCGCCTCGTAGCAAAATCAACTAGCGTGTACTTTTACTCTTTGTCGGATGTAGGCTCCAGAATCTTTTAATTGAATCCCTACTACTAATACTACTGCTACTACTACTACTACTCCACTCCCCAGGTGCCCTCGGTGTTCTCACCTTGGCCTTCGTTGCCGGCTACGGATGGCGTCGGTGGGACGGCTGGGCCGAGGAGGACAACCCCATGCTGGCCCCGCTGGACACGCTCTGGTGGTTTATGCAGCCGATGCTGTTCGGCCTAATTGGCGGCCAGATTCTATTCGAGAAGATCCACCTGCTGGCTCTGATCAAAGGTCTCGCCGTGGTGGGCATCGGCCTGGTCTTCCGCATGGTGGCCAGCTTCCTGTGCATGCTGGGCACCAATTTGAACTTCAAAGAGCGCCTATTCGTGCCCTTCTCCTGGCTACCGAAGGCCACTGTACAAGCCGCCATCGGTCCGGTGGCGCTGGACATGGCTCTGGCTAAGTCGCCACGCAATGAGGAGCACGTGGACATGGCTCTGCAGATCCTCACCATCGCCGCTATAGTGATCATGCTGACTGCCCCTGTCGGCGCATTTCTCATCTCCCTGCTTGGCCCGCGTCTTCTCGAACGCGACAAGAATTGGGAGTTGCAGCACTTTGATCTGAGCGCGCAGCATAATTCTCACGGGCACAGTCACGGCGGTCACGGGCACAGTCACGGTGGTCACAGCGTCGGTCTTCTCGGCCAGGGAGCTGATCAGCAGAGTCTCCAAGGTCTGACGCGACAGAGATCCCACGCTGCGGCTGTCAACGACACGGATATTGAAGCGATGCAGATGGCGGTGGCAGCGGCGGGACCTCGCAGCAACGAAGAGGAACAAATCGTGTGGCGTCTGAACGGAAGCACCCTGGAGGGAGTTCGCCAGTCGCAAGACGCCGATCTCATTGCGTCGCTTCGGCGGACGTCCCTGTGAACTTTGTTGACAAAATATTTTTACTTCTGGACTAAAGAAATTAGTTCAAGCATGCGGTTTTGTGTGTCGCTTTTTACTCTGACTATAGAATAGAGTTTTGTAGATTCACTGGATTGGATAGAAATCTGCTGTAGACGGCTCATTTTTGACGTGATGATTTCTGGTTAACCATTGAAAAGCTCTTGAAGTTTCTCGCCCTTCTATTTATCGCATAGGGATGATTGTTTTGTGCGTACGAGCTAATTTTGGTTCTGGGAGTCATCTAAGAGAAAATTTTTGAGCAGGGGTCGGCAGACTCTGGTCGCAAAGCCTCTTTATCCGGCTCTCGGGTCCTTTGAAACTTCACAATAGCAATCCGCCCCCCTCTCAGGGTTCATCTCTTCTCAGCCCTCTCCTCTCCTCTCCTCTCCTCTCCTCTCCTCTCCTCTCCTCTCCTCTCCTCTCCTCTCCTCTCCTCTCCTCTCCTCTCCCTTCTCTCTATCCTCTCCTCTCCTCTCCTCTCCCTTCTCTCTTTCCTCTCCTCTTCTCTCTCTTCTCTGTCTTCTCTCCTCTGACGAAGAGCCCAGAGGCTTGAAACCGGTAGCCTATATCGCTCGTACTAAATTTTTAACACGCCGTGACTTCTCTTCTCTCTCTTTACTTCTCTCTCTTCTCACCTCTCCTCTCCTATCCTCTCCTCTTCTCACCTCTCCTCTCCTCTCCTCTCCTCTCCTCTCCTCTCCTCTCCTCTCCTCTCCTCTCCTCTCCTCTCCTCTCCTCTCCTCTCGTCTCCTCTCCTCTCCTCTCCTCTCCTCTCCTCTCCTCTCCTCTCCTCTCCTCTCCTCTCCTCTCCTCTCCTCTCCTCTCCTCTCCTCTCCCCTCCTCTCTATCCTCTCCTCTCCTCTCCTCTCCCTTCTCTCTTTCCTCTCCTCTTCTCTCTCTTCTCTGTCTTCTCTCCTCTGACGAAGAGCCCAGAGGCTTGAAACCGGTAGCCTATATCGCTCGTACTAAATTTTTAACACGCCGTGACTTCTCTTCTCTCTCTTTACTTCTCTCTCTTCTCACCTCTCCTCTCCTCTCCTCTCCTTTCTCTTTCTTCTTTCCTCTCCCTTCTCTCCCTTCTCGTCTCTCTCCTCTCCCATCTCATCTCCCCTCTCACCTCTCCCTTCTTCTTTCCTCTTTGATCTAGCCCGCAGTCATGAGCTGGATTCTTTATCTGTCCCTTGAGGTAAGACAGTTCATCAGACAGGTGGAAGATGTTAAATGTACCGGGAAACTATGGACAAGAATGGGATATTATTTCATAAATAGTCCTGTATTGCAACTGCGATTAACAAAAAACTGCCATTTTTGCTTCGCAAACAAGTTTGAAAATATCTAGAAAGCCTTTTTTTAAATATATAGTAGTTTGTTTATGTATCGTAGCATTAAATATCGGCGTTAATAAACTTTAAGGGCCTGAGCTTATAGTAACAAAGTTGAAGCATGCAATCCTGAAATCAAGAACTACTCAAGTAGTCCTTGTCTGAAATATGCTCATATTCAACATATTCATTTTCAATTTCTTCATGAATTGTTGCTATTGTAAATTAGAAGCAATTTTACCAGAAATTGATGCTATATACTTGAAATCTTGAAATCTTCTTCAGTTTTGTAGTTCTGCGGTGATTTTTTCAGGGGCGTTGCATAACTAGCTATATTTGTCATGCCATGCCTCGCATTCATATTTTTTCTTATTAAGTTAATATTTCAGGACACAAATGCTCTAGCATCATTACAGTGTACTTTTGTTTATGTGGTGAAAATATCAATTCAAATTCAATTTATAAGGTGTTGATTCGGTGGCAACTGGCATGCTCAATGCTGTAATGATCAAATCTTGAAATCTTGCTCAGTTTGAGCCGTCTCAGTTGCCTTGCCGCGCATCAAACCGTTCACAATTTATGTTTTCCTGTATTTTTGTTAACAATTACGCCGACCTCATGATCCCCCCGTCTGTTGCGCCTTTTGACACACTCAAAGTGAATGCAACACTTGTTTTTTCTCATTTTCCTCTTTTATTTATTATTAGTTGAGAGGACACTTCGACGAGCATTTTGTTTAACAATATCTCGATAGATTGATCCTTTTGTACTATTTTTTCTACCATAAGTAGTCGCAGAAATACATCGCTCTCAAAACACTGTCATTTTAATTCGCCTTCATCGATCTATTGCAAATACAAGGAAAAGCAATAGACAAATCTTTCTACACAATGCCTGGTTGTCCGGAAGCGAGATTTCATTAATCAAAGTGAGCTTAAACAAAGTGGATTATATTGTTCTATTAAAATTGCATAGCTACAATAGGACGAGTGTTACAAAATCTTGATGACTGTTCATTTCTTAGAGAGTTCAGATTCATAATACATGTAATTTATAAAATTTTATGTACATTTTAATCAGAACTATCAGTACGTAAGGTTGGTTGAATCAATTGTAGCAAAGATTTGGTGCACCCTGCCTTAATTAATGCCTTCGCCGACATTGTCCCCACAACCAAAGTTGAGGGCACAACAAGCGCACATAGATATTGTACGTTCACACAGGATGTACAGCCGCCCATGACTTTCCAATAGTCAGTCATGTACGTACACTTGATCTCTGTTGCTATGAGGGCCAGTCCGAGGTTCTGACTGATGCCATGCATCCACATGCAGCCATGCTATGCTACAGTGTGTGCTGCGTGCTCTTCTTGAGTGCTTTATAATTTGTAGATTACTAAATTCGATTGATAGAACTTTGTTGAGAACGTAGTATATTTATTACCTACAATCATTACCTACTTGCAACAGAAGTTCTTGTAGACACAAAACCCCATTTTTTTGTACCGGTACACGATATTGCGTCATTAAGTGGCAATTTATAAGCGGGTCATTAAATATTAGTGAGCCATTGCATTACAAATAGTGTAAAATGGGGGATAAAAACTATCAGAGTAAACATTAGGGAAAGATCGCTGCAAGAATTGTCTACCCCAAGTAAACTTTTATGAATAAAAATAGCGAAATATTTATAAGCTATTAAAACACAAGTTTTGTCCTATATAGTTCTCGCGGAGCATTCTCGAGGATAACTGGATAACATAAACTTTGTAATATCAATTATTATTGGCTTTCAGTTCGGAGTTGCCGGTACATTCCGCGTCCTACATAAAATCAATCACCTTGATTACTGTCTATATCGATAGCTTCAACTTTAAATAAGCAATAGTACTAGGTAAGCATCTGGATCCTAGCTGGCCTACCACTTCAGGCCAAGTCGATCAGCATCAAATACTATACTGATATAACAAACAACTTACAACTTTCGTTAAATAACAATAGAAAGAAGGCTGAATTCAACCTCGCCAGAACTACACACACAGTTTAAATCAAATAGCATTGTTTTTTTTTAGTCTGCCACAGGTTCCCGATTTATTTTTTCAGGTGCACATCCAGATATTCGTCGCTCTGGAACTCGCTGTTTGGTGGTGGCAGGTCATCCTCGGCCAGGGAATCGCACGATACGGCGTGCTCGTTAACAAACGGCCCCGATAGAGCCAGTCGGTTCAGTTGCAGCTGGTCATAAGGCTGCTGGTCCTCCGGCATGCCAGCTGGTTGCAGGTTGGGCAGACCGGCGGGCACCAGGTTGCCACTCGCCGCCGGACCAAAAGCCATGCTGGGTCTACGAGGCTGCTGGAACTCCGAGTTCCGAATCGCATTTGTTGGAACTACAGCAGCACCCGAAGCAGCCACCGAGCTGGTCGCAGTTGGGGTTGTCCCAGCAGCCGACCCGACGCTAAAAAATGTCGGCCTACGGTCCAACTCCAATACGGCGTGGCTCAAATCCAGCCGGCGTTGTTCTTCGTTGTCCTGGCAGCTGTCCCAGCTGAGAGCACCGCCTTGCCTGTACATGGACGCCGTGGCGGCGGCGGCCGACATACTTTGCCTCTGGAAACTGTTGTGCACCCAGCCGGTGTCGCCAATGTCTGAATCGGCCGAGCCTTGTCTGCGAAGCTTAGCGCAGATGTACATAAGACCCAATGCAAACATGGTCAATAACAGGATTAGCAAGCTGGCAAAGCCGGACACAACTAAATTACTGGCGTTTAGGCTGTAGGTTGAGCCAGTTGAGTTTGCTACAGCTGAACCCGGATTGTCCGTTGCTGAACTCATGATCGGCATGCAGTCGGTCACAATGTCTTTGGGTGAGAGTTTTAGGCGACGCAGTTACCTTGAATGCTGGCTACAACCCCTGTGTAGTTGAGGCATGTGGAATGAATTGACGGATAATTGCTTTTCTATGCGCATTTGGCTGCATCCAACTGCAGGTTGAAGCGCATTTGTTGTAAACACAGAGAGCGCTAAACATGGCTTAGCTGCGTTGAATGATGAAAATCTCAGTATACACACACGAGCGCACGAGCCATAGTTGCCAAGTGAAGAAGTGTTAGCTATGGCAACTGTAATTGACTCTACTACTAGCCAAAGATGTGGTTGGACCGGAAGCTCTTGCAAAAATTGGTCACTTTATAATTATACTGCTTAGCTAAACTGATTAAAATGCGTTAAAAGGGCTAAAAGATGTTCATTTCCATGCAAATGTCGCACATACGCTCGTATTATATTTTGAACTGATTTTTGTTTTACAAGAGATTATAATTCGTTTCGCACCGATGCACGTAAAAGTCTAGCCTATAGAGCTTTGTAGGTACAACACAGTAGTTGTCCGTAATGTGTGCATAATGTGCGTGAGTCGAAGGACGGGAAACTACATTCTTAGAAAATGTAAGGAGGCTCGATCTTTTTCAACGATATAGGTTTTGCCTATGTTATAGCTCTTGATGGGTTTCGACCTTCGGGCTCCTTGTTAGGGAAGCCTTCGGGCCTCAGGCTCAGAAATAAATCAATTAGAGACCTGGCCCCCCACTCCTGTCAGATGGTCAGCCCCATGGTAGCTTGATCGTGTGGCGAGCAGTCTAGGTCCTATAGCTAAGAGAGGGACAGCGAGAGACGAGCAGGGAGAATTTTGAAAGTAGAAATTAGCTAATCCGCAGATCAACTAACTTGCGGCCACCAGCCCGTGCGCCCTGGCTCACCACACCGGGACTCTCGAAATCGGGCTTCCGACTAGAAGGGGCTTTGCACTTACCTGCCAACTAGTGTCTTTTTGCTGTCAATCTCGAAGTCATAGCCGATGATAAGGGACACTGCTGGGACTAGATCGCATTGGCCATGCAGGTACAGAGGGGACTTGTGCAGGGGATTCTTGCGGTGGCGAGTCTATGGGGTAGCTACATGTACTATTATATTGCTAAATACGAAGATATGTACTTTTAGCCTTCAACGCGCCAACTAGCCTCTCATAGCGCTGATGATAGACTAACTCGAACTTCAGAGACCGCATGATTCATTTACCCGAGCCGCTTGGCTACCCTAGAGTGCACAAAGTACATCTCTGGCGCCGATTCTGCACTTTTGGCAGTTTTGCTCACTGATTTGTTAGATTGGTCGACTGAGAACTGCCTTGCCATTGGTCCACTGTGACCGGCGCCTACTAGCTTAGCTACTCATCTGAGCCATCGGCGAACAAAGAAATAAAGCCGACAAAGATAACTGTTAGATTTAACCTTCTCCTTAGTTCACTTCACACTTTAGATTGAATTGGAGTCTTAGACTACTAGCAGTATTATTGAATGATTCCTGCCTCAGCAACAGCACTACTGAACAAAATGAGCAAAAGTGTGCGCCTAATTCAGCTACTGCAACAGGGGACAGAAAAGGGATCACCCAATCAAGCAAGTCTAGGTAGCCTCTCACCCAACCAATCAGAAACTCAACAGCCGGAGACCAGGTATTCCACAGTGACCGAATCGGCTCGATGCTCTGCAGCTGTAGACTCGGGATGATGCTGTCACAATCTTCGCTGTTAGCTAGCAGGTGATGCTCTTAACTGGATGTTCGCTGCTGTCGACCGGGGGACTCGTCCTTGATGATGATGGGGGAAGTTGCAATCCGGGGATCAAGAAACGACGGTCGTGCTCCGGGAACCAGAAGTTGCGCGCTGGGCCCGAGCCAAAGTAAGAAGAAGTTGCGTCCGAGCGGGCCAAAAACTCCGGTTTAAATAGCCGCCAACTGGACCGCAGTTTGTTATAACGGAACACGTCGATTCTGATTGGCTGAGCCGTTTTGTTAAAATGAGCGCCGAATTTTCTGATTGGCTAAGCTTGTTGCTACCCAGAATCACGTGACCGAGAGATCCTATCAGTTCCCACAGGGTCGTAAAAAGATGACAGGTGCGGCCATAAATCACTCAAAATCGCAACAAAATGATTTATGACCTTTCGCGTAGGATTGACAGAAATTAATGAAAAAATATACATTAGAAAGCTCTTATTAAATAGAAAGTGAAGATAATGAAGAGAAATCGCTAATCGCTAATCCCAAGGTACTTTTAGGGGTAAAACGCATAGCTGTCAAAGCTGTCACACGCTTAAGTGAATCCGAACAATAGGCTCTGACCTCATAAATCTTGATGGCCTGTCAAAATGATGAGAAAAAAGCTACCGCCCGCATCCTCTCAGACCATCTGGCGCCCGCTTCAACACTGAGTGAGGCGCAGGTGGCTGTCAGATCAGCTTCGAAAGCGATGATTTATGACCCAAAAAGCTGCGCCTATGTTATTATGACTACTAGTATGGCCAGACATTATATCTAGTATAGATTCAATGAAAATTCGCAGAAAAAGGATAAAAATGCCCACTGCCCACTGTTAGTAGGCAAGTAAGTTTAGAGCCCATGTGCTAGCGCGGGATTTGGTAAAAAGTGCGTCCTCATCATATGCCCCCCCCCTATTTGTGAGTTTATCGCAGATTGTGCGAGTTGATCGCACAATAAATGACCTTTTTTTACGTTGTGACAATAAGTGACCTTCTTTATTGCCTTATAGAACCTTTTTGAAAAATTATTTGGGTAATTTTTTCTGTATTCTTGGCAATACTATTTACAGTTGAAAATCGATACATCGATAGATTTGTTTAAATGCTAAATAACAAGCTTTAAAACCTAGAAAGAGTGGGAAATTTACGCTTAAAAATGTGAGCACTCTTTTTCACCTTTTTTCTACTTCACAGTAACTCTTCTGCATGATTCTATAACGTGCACGCCAGGTATATTTTATCAGGAGTGATACACGCCAACTGTGCATGCCTACTTTTGGCGTGCAAGGCCAAAATGCACGCCCGAATTTTCGGGCGTATACTACATGATCCGGAGTGTGGCTACCATTGAGGATTGAATGTCTTTACAAAAAATTACTTTTAAGAAGTATATATGTTTTACTTTTAAACAAATTTCACATTGCATTAGACCTACCACTTCTCACATTCTCTGGCTGGTGTAGCTATAGGCCTAATAATCAGCTACAATTTTCTGAGTTGCCTATTGCCATAATGTCTGGTTGACAAAATGCTAGTTGACAAAATGTCCATCACTGTAAATGCTATAGTCATAGTCAGATGTTACAATTGGCATTATACAAGATGGCATAAAGCATAACCATGGTTTAACACATTTTTTGGTACTAAACTATGCTTATAACCCATTATTTCAATCTATAAATAGGCCTACAAGGATTGGATACAAGTAGATATGCTGCAACCTTCAAATACCAAGGGAGGAAAGAGGGAGTAAAATAGGATAGAAGGGGAGTAGACTTAATTTTAATTTTGTTGACTATATATTCAATCAGAAAGCTAATAGGTGGGGGGTATCAATTTTAATCTTTGTGTACAACTGCAAGGATTTATCTTTTTGCCTTCCCATAATACATTGGCTATGCATTATACTATAGAAACTTTTGGAAATTGTCTCTACACACTAGTATTCAATGCAACATCAATAATGTATATAGCTTAACTATTCTACTGTATCTTTTTCAAAGACTAGGGGCATATTTGCATATTTGTTTGATAAAAGCAGCCTTATCTAGAATAGGGCCTATAGTAGTCATAAAAGTATATTCTTTATTCTATATATACAATATATATAACTATATAAAAAGAATAGTAGCTCTGCTCAAAGTCTATAAACTAGGCTAAAATCTTTGAATATGCTGAGATTACCTTGTATGTGTGCTAGTGTATGTTTCTGTTAATTACTTTTACTATTCTTTGTGTCTAATAAAATGCCTATTACGATGGATACATGTAAATTAGCCGATTTATAACCATGTTAAATTCGCGCGCAAACTAGAAACTAATTTTAGCATTTGTTTTATCACGCAAAATATTATCAATAAATATTTTTGTTATAAACCTAGCCGTCTAAAACAGTCATATATACGTGTGATTTTTGCCAAATAAAAGTAACCTTTTTTTGCTCTCGAAATATTCGTGCGCTATAATATTGGTTCGTTCTATATTCTCAGATAAACTTTGAAATCTTGTTGAGTTAGTTATTTTAAGAAAAAGGGAGTGACAGTGCTCAGAAACTTACTAAGAGAAGGGATTGGGAAAATATTACAAAGGGAAATTCGGAGAGTTGTGCTGTGACCCTCTAATCCCGGTGAACGCCTGACTAGGACAATTTAATAAGTTCATGTACCAGTACTAGACCGCTCAGGCCATAAGCTACCAGAACGCTACCAGAAGGCAAGCCATAAGCTACCAGAACACTACCAGAAATGCTACTAAGAACGCTACCCAGAAATATTTAAATGAAATTCTAAGAAATAGTTAGGGAGTAAAAACAAGCATAATCAGGATAACCGTAGTTGGCAAATAGTAACAACCCCTATTACAACTTGGTGGCAATAGAGGGATAATTTGTAGGGACAGAAGTAAGCCCTGCGACATATGTTTAATTGATTTTCTACATTTTGATAGAGGGAACTAGAAATGACTCTGACCTTTGATTATATAATTAGTAGTCATCTCTTCACAAAGGTATACTTTCTTTTTATTATACTTCTAACATTTTGACTTTCTGTTTCTTGTCTTAAATCCTCTGTTAATTATAGGCCCTATGCCAACCTTCTAGAAGTCATATTTGTTTTAACCTTATCCTTTTAGTGCCAACCTAGTGCTTGTTGTATAATGGAAAAAAACTTTTTATCAATTATTTATAGAAGACAATGCCCCATAAAATAATTTTCCAATGATTGAATTGTAGTCTTTAGGATAGTTTCAACTATCTAATAGTAGACACTAGACATAGATCATTATCAATCTGCTTCCAAAACTCATGTCATATACTAAAGAGAAAAGTCTATCTTCATCAAATGTAACAAAAAGTTGCTGCATATAGACTATAAGATGTTTTAATTTTGACTCATTGCTTAACAGTAGAGCTTATTAAGTTTTGAATTTTTGTTATTAGTATTAGTTGATAGGCCCACTTTTGGAATTATATATATCAAATCTATAAAATAGTCAAATATCACTAATAAACAATCTCACCAACAAGCTAATGCACGAAATAAGCACTAGATGCTAATAAATAAATTGCTTAATACCTACAATATTGTAGTAAAAAACATGCTAATTGCTCTACTAATCCAAAAGCACACATACTTTTAGACAATTGAAGTTTAGAGCCCTATATTGCTAAAGATATAGGGCCTCATCAATAAAAACATTTAACAGGGATATTTTATGGTTTGAAAAAAATCTATACTAGTCAAACATATAAAGACTGAAATGACACAGAAGATTCTTTTTTATATTATATTGAAGTAAAAATGCAAAAAGAAATAGTTAAAAAGTTAACAAGCCTACAATATTAATCTCAACAAAGTAGCTTGTAATGCAAACTATGGGAATTTGGAGTCCCAATTAATGTTTTGTATGGGTTTGGCATGGGATTTTGTTCTAGGATTTTTGAGGCTTTCAAACTTCATAAATTTCTAATTAAGTTAAAAACTTTAATTAAAAATATAATTACTTCACCTAACTGACTACTTAGTATAAAGGGGGTGGGATAAGTAGCATAGTAAAAATGCATTTGACTCATGCTATTGCCTTGAGTTTATACTCTGGCAGGACCACATTAATTTTGGGTATAGCTATGGATACTAGGGGCTTAATATGCAATTTGTATTCTTCAAGGTCAACTTCTAAATACCTGATGATAAAAAGTTAGAACAGATATAGACCCATGTATAAGTGTGTGCCTAAGTATATAACTGTGCTATCATTGAAGCTCTAGAGATGCTCCAGAGCTTGTCAATGTTTCCAACAATTTTTCAAAGCTATTACAGTGCTTATTGCTTAATAAAATGCCTTAGCCAATAGATGCCAATGTTGGCACAGTGCTCTAAAATAGCCTTCTGTCTTTGCCTACAGATGTTGGGGCCTTAAACTTGGTCTCCACTCTAACTTTGGTCTTAGCTTTAACCTCAGCCTTAGCTAGACCATCTATCAGTAGCATCTCCTTGGTCAAAAAGCAAATCTATTTGCAACACTTCTATATAGCTGAGAGTTTACTCAAATTGAGTAGCTTTGGGGCATGGTTAGCCCTGATTATAGCAAGCCAGTAAAGCGATGATTGAAGTAACTTCTTATATTCCAGTCTGTATGAGCCACTAGTAGAAATTGAAAAATTGACAATTTGCTAATTGCTTTCTATAGTTGACCCAAAAAGTGTTTAAGTTTTAAGGCAATTTATATAATTTGTACACTAAAAAGTTGCCAATCTTTTTTCAATGTAAGGTGCAAAATGCCTCTGATTGGGTGTTGAAGACACCAAGAGCAAAGCTATAACTAGAGAATAGGTTTTCACTTTGCAATTATAGATATAAAAGGTTAAGAAAAAAACTAATTGCATTAGATAGCAGAGTTATTCATTTTTAACTATAACTTCTAATGCAAAAAATCAAATCAAGCATTGACAGATTTTTGAGCAAAACTTGAGTCAATGTGAGCAATATAAACAGAGTTGACAATTACGGCCTAGAAAATTAGCTTATATTGTGAAGTCCAGACTTATTAACAAGCCCAATAGAATCAGATGTCTCATAAAGGACAAATTTCTTATTAGGCAAACATAAAAATAGCACTAATGAGGTGCCTTGAACCTTGCAAGTTTATATCTATAAAACCAAATATTTTTTAAATACCATTTTAACCTTTAGCATAAAAATTATATAAATACTGAGATACTATATTAGTATCTCACTATGATCACATAACCTGATTTTTATATGCACCAACCATTTGGCCAGCTAATCAATTTTTGCATTGCCACTCTGAAACTCCTTGTATTTTGGAAGCTTAACCAGTGTAGCAAGTCATGATATGACAACTTTTGGTTCCTTTTGATGTTAAAAAACTTTTGACAAAGCTGTTGGATTCTAACTTAAATAGTCAACATACATTGTCATTGTCAGCATTGTTAGCAAAATGATAAAAATGCAAGCATAAAATAGAAAATGATACCTCAATAAAGCCAATGTTGAGTTTGATAATTCCCAGTAAGAAACAAATTCCACACTGATATATTGGCATTGGTATTAGTGCCAATGCATAAAAGGCCTAAAGTTTGTAAGTCTTGCTTGAATAAGTTTTAGACAACTTGGTCTATGATCTTTCTTTAATAGTAGTAATTAGAAAGATATATAATATCAAAGGGTCAGGTTTAAATATCAATTTTATAAAGGAATATAGAAAGTTTCTAGCAAAATAAGCAAATCAACAGTCTTGATAGGCTTAGGCTAGGTGAAGTAGTAGACATCTTTTAAGTATATCATTCAATAATTATAGGACATTATTGCTTTCTAGTAAAATGTATATTATTTAAAGGTAAAATAAAATGTTTGTCCACTATAGCTAAAGCATCTAGAGAAAAAATATGTTATTGAGCACTCTGTTTTTTTGCTAGAGCTGAGATACAAAATTATGTCTAAGGTCTAGTTTTAAAACGTGATTTTGAACCTAGGGTGAATTTTCCCTTTTATAAAAAACATAGATTGCCAAAAACAAGATAAAATATCATATCTAAGGTCCAATTTCAATATGCAATTAAGAAAGTCAGGATACTTTAGTATCCCTATCACAAAAAACTTTGATTGTGCAATGCTGGTTATAGATATAAAAGTATAACCATATGGGTTAGCATAAGCACATATTATTATATAGTATTTAAAGAAGACATGAGACAGAAAAAAACCAGATAGGATACAAACTTATAGATTTAGTAGAGGACAAACTAGGGAAAATTGCATTCAATGTTTTCAAGTAATAATCCTTCTGCATGTCTAGAGGGGAAGGGGTAAAATAGAGCCCAAATTTATAAAAAGCAAAAAATGCAATTCAAAAGTATATATTTTATACAATAATTTTCCATATTCTAAATATTGAGAATAATTGAGTATATATGTTAAAAATTGACTGACTTATTACAGATTGCAACCCTTATTCATTTGATTAAAAGTGATTCAATAATCAAGGATACTTGCAACTAAAAACATAAATCCAAAAAGGAACTTTAAAATCGTCATAATTTAATTTCAAAGCTACTACCAATAAAATGTATAGTATTGGGAACCAACACTCTGGTTTGTCAGTTTGGTCAGCCTCAACCCGAACCACAGTGGCACTATGCTCGTTGGCTAATTTTATTAACTCAGCTGATCGAGTTATTATGCCAATCACAATTATCCCTATGGCTCAGGAGTTTGGCTGGACTCTGCATGATCAGGTTATTATTCTAAGTTTCTATGCACTTTGCTAAGTTTATAATAGTCCTTTAAAATGTTAGAAATTCGGTTTGTATGCCGTTTCCTGTGTGTTTTATACCGATTCTTTTTTATCCCTGTGTAGCATCCCAGTGTGTTCTACCCCCGTGTGTTCTATCCCAGTGTGTTCTACCCCAGTGTGTTCTATCCCCGTGTGTTCTATCCCAGTGTCTTCTATCCCCGTGTGTTTTATCCCCGCGTCTTCTATCCCTGTGTGTTCTATCCCCGTGTCTTCTATCTATCCATGTGTGTTCTATGCCCGTGTGTTATATCTGTGTTATATGCGTATTCTATACCAATGTGTTCTATCCCAGTGTGTTCCATCAGTGTGTTCTATCCGAGAGTTGCTCTGTGTTCTACCCACGTAAGCTGTATCCGTGTATTTCTACTCCTACTACTGCTGCCAACCCCGCGTAACCCCGCCCAGGGCACCATCCTATCTGCATTTCCTGTTGGCTACATCGCTTCAACCTTGGTAGCTGGCAGCGCTGCCAGACGCTACGGCGGCAAACTGGTCCTAACCCTCGCCGTAGCCCTATGGTCCGTGTCCACACTGCTCACTCCGTCTTGCGCCAGTTCCTCGTTCTCCGCTCTAGTCGCTTGTCGTTTAGCTCTAGGCTTGGGCGAAGGCTTAGGCCTGCCGGCGATATTCCATCTGCTGGCTTTGCGAGTACCGGCTGAACAGAGGTCGACAGCTTTTGGCTATTTAGTAGCTTTGGGATCAGCTGGACAGACTCTGTCTACGTTAATCTGTCCCCATCTAGATTGGAGCTCGCCATTCTATTTGTTCGGCTTTGGCGGCATCGTATGGGTGCTTGTCTGGCTGGTGGCCTTTCGATCGAATAAAACTCATTCTACACCTGGCTTGTCTGGCGCAGATGACGAAGAGGCTGGCATGGGATCGACAGGTGATCCGCTGGTGAGTTGAATTGTTTCTATTCCATGATTATAAAAGCTTGTTGTGGTAGGTAGATAGATGTGGTAAGATAGATAAATGTGGTAAGGTAGATAGATGTGGTAAGGTAGATAGATGTAGTAAGGTAGATGTGGTAAGGTAGATAGATGTGGTAAGGTAGATAGATGTGATAAGGTAGATAGATGTCGTAAGGTAGATAGATGTGGTAAGGTAGATAGATGTCGTAAGGTAGATAGATGTGGTAAGGTAGATAGATGTGGTAAGGTAGATAGATGTGGTAAGGTAGATTGATGTGGTAAGGTAGATAGATGTAGTAAGGTAGATGTGGTAAGGTAGATAGATGTGGTAAGGTAGATAGATGTGGTAAGGTAGATAGATGTGGTAAGGTAGATAGATGTGGTAAGGTAGATAGATGTGGTAAGGTAGATAGATGTGGTAAGGTAGATAGATGTGTTAGGTAGATAGTTGTGGTAGGTAGATAGGTATGTGCTGTAGGTAGATTTGGTTGTGATAGATATGTGTTGTATTAGGTATGCTTTGTTGTCGGTAGATACTCGTAAGTATGCGGACTTGTGGTAGGTAGATAAATGTGTTGGGGTAGGGTAGGTATGTGTTGTGGTAGATTGACATGTAATATAATGTTGGCATGTCCTGTAGTCAAAATGTGTATCATTTATTATCCAATTGTTAAGTTTACCTTGAAAGCGAAAATTGCTAGACATTTTTTGTTATATTGATTAAACTCATTTACGCTAATTAAGCCATTTTATTCTCTGCTTTAAGTATCCGGGCTGTATTTTCTGCTAATCTTCGGAGGCTAGAGAATAGCTCGTCACGCCATGCTTGAACTTAAACGCGGTGCCCAATATTTAATTACTTGCTAAAGTACGCGCTGCGTCCGTCAGTGTTCGACTTTTTAAAAAACCCGTTCACTAACATTGCGCTTACTGATTTATTGGCTAAATACTGGAAATTAACCTCTGAGACACTGGTAGTGGGGACGGAGAGGCAGATTCAGGGACTGAGGGAGCGGAGAGGCAGATTCAGGGACTGAGGGAGCGGAGAGGCAGATTCAGGGACTGAGGGAGCGGAGAGGCAGATTCAGGGACTGAGGGATGAGCAGAGAGGCAGATTCAGGGACTGAGGGAGCGGAGAGGCAGATTCAGGGACTGAGGGAGCGGAGAGGCAGATTCAGGGACTGAGGGATGAGCAGAGAGGCAGATTCAGGGACTGAGGGAGGGGCGAAGAGTCAGATTCAGTGACTGAGGGAGCGGAGAGGCAGATTCAGGGACTGAGGGAGGGGCGAAGAGTCAGATTCAGGGACTGAGGGAGGGGCGAAGAGTCAGATTCAGGGACTGAGGGAGGGGCGAAGAGTCAGATTCAGGGACTGAGGGAGCGGAGAGGCAGATTCAGGGACTGAGGGAGCGGAGAGGCAGATTCAGGGACTGAGGGATGAGCAGAGAGGCAGATTCAGGGACTGAGGGAGCGGAGAGTCAGATTCAGGGACTGAGGGAGCGGAGAGGCAGATTCAGGGACTGAGGGAGCGGAGAGGCAGATTCAGGGACTGAGGGAGGAGCGGAGAGGCAGATTCAGGGACTGAGGGAGGGGCGAAGAGTCAGATTCAGGGACTGAGGGAGCGGAGAGGCAGATTCAGGGACTGAGGGAGGGGCGAAGAGTCAGATTCAGGGACTGAGGGAGCGGAGAGTCAGATTCAGGGACTGAGGGAGCGGAGAGTCAGATTCAGAGACTGAGGGAGCGGAGAGTCAGATTCAGGGACTGAGGGAGCGGAGAGGCAGATTCAGGGACTGAGGGAGGGGCGAAGAGTCAGATTCAGGGACTGAGGGAGCGGAGAGTCAGATTCAGGGACTGAGGGAGCGGAGAGGCAGATTCAGGGACTGAGGGAGCGGAGAGGCAGATTCAGGGACTGAGGGAGGGGCGAAGAGTCAGATTCAGGGACTGAGGGAGCGGAGAGTCAGATTCAGGGACTGAGGGAGGAGCGGAGAGGCAGATTCAGGGACTGAGGGAGCGGAGAGTCAGATTCAGGGACTGAGGGAGCGGAGAGTCAGATTCAGGGACTGAGGGAGCGGAGAGGCAGATTCAGGGACTGAGGGAGGAGCGGAGAGGCAGATTCAGGGACTGAGGGAGGGGCGAAGAGTCAGATTCAGGGACTGAGGGAGCGGAGAGTCAGATTCAGGGACTGAGGGAGCGGAGAGGCAGATTCAGGGACTGAGGGATGAGCAGAGAGGCAGATTCAGGGACTGAGGGAGCGGAGAGGCAGATTCAGGGACTGAGGGATGAGCAGAGAGGCAGATTCAGGGACTGAGGGAGCGGAGAGGCAGATTCAGGGACTGAGGGAGCGGAGAGTCAGATTCAGGGACTGAGGGAGCGGAGAGTCAGATTCAGGGACTGAGGGAGGAGCGGAGAGGCAGATTCAGGGACTGAGGGAGCGGAGAGTCAGATTCAGGGACTGAGGGAGCGGAGAGTCAGATTCAGGGACTGAGGGAGCGGAGAGTCAGATTCAGGGACTGAGGGAGCGGAGAGTCAGATTCAGGGACTGAGGGATGAGCAGAGAGGCAGATTCAGGGTGTCGGATTTCCATCCTCCAAATATTTGTACTTTCTGTTTTGCTATTCAGCCTCGTACTTTTCAGCTAGCCGATTCCCTTCGACTACCATGCTGTTCCCCACAGAGAATCCGAACCGTTAATTTACGACAGATATTTCAGCTAACCTGCTCGTTATGTTTGTATAAATACAAGTTCAACTCGCAGATTCAGGGACAGCTTTCTTCTTTTCTGCCCAGCTAATCACATATTAATTAATTGTCAACTTCGACACAGGGACTGAGGGAGCTGAAAGGCAGATTCAGGGACTGAGACGCGGAGATAAAGTTAAAACAATGCTAAAAAAGAATTCGCATATATATATGCTGGCAATGTGCGAGTTATTTACTGTAAGTAGCTTAGAATATCATGGAATGATTGATGCAGTAGCGTGATATCTGTTACAATTTATATAATTTTTTTAATCCGCTTCCAGTGTCGACTTTTTTGTTGTGTAAGTTGCTGCAGCTGGTGGGGTCGATATTTATTTTTCTTTAAAACTGCTTTATTTAAGAACTGTAGCTCGGTCCTTGGTTTCTATAATTTTAGTTAGTCATTTAGTTGTAAAACTTTATCGGGTGTGTATAATTTATTAGTGTAATATTACTATAGCACTACTTTAAGTAGTACCTATGGCTTATGGTTTTCTTAATTTAGCTCTATAGGTAAAAATTTATAATATTTTAGTACGATATATGATATATTAAGAAATACTTTTTCGATTCACGAGGGCCAATCCTCATGCCTGGAGTGCCGTAGCCCAGTGGTCTGGCGCGGCGCTCTGATGTGCCAGCGGCCCAGGCTTGATTCCAAGTGCAGTCGCATTAATTTGCGGCTGAATTGGAATCTCGGCTTGGCTCTGCTCGTACAATTATCGGCCTTGAGGGCCAACCCCCCAAGCACAGTGAAGTATGAGTGTGTGCCTGTGCGTATGACTGCGTACGTATTTAACTCTAACTAAATGGCTACATGCCCGACAATGTCAGGGCTGCTGTTACACCCCGTGTGATTTTCAATTTCAGGCGAGTGCAGGAGTCCGCTGGTTCGAGTACATCAGTCACTGGCCATTGTGGGCCATCTACATTGCGCATTTCTCAATGAACTGGTCTAACTACATTATTATGAACTGGTTGCCAACTTATTTGGCGCGCACGCTTGGCGCGGACAAAAATCAGATCATGTTCACCGCGGCGCCCTACGTATTGAATTCTGTAGTGGGCATTGGTAAGGAATAAGCGATTGTGTACCTGCTATTGATTGTTGTGAGGTCTTACTGATGTTTTAGTGTCGAATAGTTGAGATTTCACAGAGACTTTGAATGTAGATTGAGATCTCCCTGAGATTTGAGCATAGGTTGAGATCTCACTGAGACTTTTAATATAGATTGCACGAGAGCTCACTGAGATTTTGAATATACATTAGATTGGGATCTTGTAACTGAAATTTTAAATATAGATTGTATGACATCTTACTGAGATTTGAGTATAGCCATAGATTAAGATCTCACCGAGATTTGAGTATAGGTTGAGATCTCACTGAGATTTTGGATACAGATTGAGATCTTACTGACATTTGAATATAGATTGAGATTTCACTGAGATTTTGAATATCAATTGAGATCTCGCTGAGATTTTAAACATAGATTGAGATCTCACTGAGATTTTGAACATTGAGATCTTAGTATAGCTTGTAGGTTAATATTTCATTGAGACTTGAATATAGATTGAGATCTTACTGAGTTTTAATGAGATGTCGAGTCTAAGATCGAGATCACACTGAGGTTAGAGCATATTTTCAATTACACACTTCAGCCACCGGCTATTTCGCGGACGCATTAATCAGAAAACGCTGGTCAATTTTGTCCGTACGTCGATTGATGACCTTCATTGGCCTCATGGGCCCGGGCCTGTTGATATTGGCCTTTTCCGGCACCAATAGTCTGCTGACGGCCGTGCTGTAAGTCACGGTTTTCATTTGTCTTTATCTTTTATTATTATTAGGTAGCTAATTCGGGTTTTAAATGATAATTTTAGTGTTCTTTCCATAGAGGTATCAATCTACCTGTATCAGCACATCTACTTTTAACTACCTTATGGGTGTTTCTCCATCAATCCTATCTTCATATGTATTCTCCGTCTATCATTTACCTATCCCTACTTTCTCAATCTAAATGTACCCGTTATCAGCCCTTCATCTACCTTCTATCTACCCTCCCCATCTACTCTATCTACCCTATATCTACCCTATCTACTCTTTATCTACCCTATATCTCCTTTATCCACCCTCCCCATCTACTCTATCTACCCTTTATCTACCCTATCTACCCTCCCTATCTACCCTCTTTATCTACCCTATCTACCCTCCCTATCTACCCTCTTTATCTACCCTATATCACCTTTATCTACCCTCCCCATCTACTCTATCTACCTTATATCTACCCTATCTACCCTATTTACCCTCTTTATCTACCCTATCTACCCTATTTACCCTCTTTATCTACCCTATAGCTATCCTATCTACCCTATTTACCCTCTTTATCTACCCTATATCTACCCTATCTACCCTCCCCATCTACTCTATTTACCCTATGTCTCCCCTATCTACCATCCCTGTCTACTCTCTCTATGTACCCTATCAACCTTCTAACTACCCTCCTGGTATCTAGTCTCCATCAATCTACCCCAATTTACCCTTTTTATCTCTTATCTCCATCTATACCCTATCTACCATCAACCCTTTCCGTCTCCCCACTTTCCACCTAACTTTCCATCTACTTGTCTACGAGTATAACACATTCTTTCTACTGTATCTATCTTTTCTCGCGAATAGAATCTGTGCAGTAAACCCGCCCTCTATCTCCAGCCTGATCACCCTCTCCATGGGCCTGTCCGCCTGTAACTCATCCGGACACCTGGCCAATCACGCCGATGTAGCGCCCGGCCACGCCGGCGTCACCTTTGCCGTGTCCAACGTGCTGGCCACCATACCCGGTGTGCTGTGCGGCCCCCTGACGGCCGAGCTGGTTACTAAGAGCGGCGGTCGCTGGTTTCCCGTTTACATTCTGGCCGGTCTGATGAACTTAGTAGGCGCAGTGATCTACGCTAGTCAGAGTTCAGCTTCACAAATTTTTTAATAAAGGGTAGGGGGTGATTTTTCAGAGATTTTGTTAGTGTCTATAATATTGCCTACTGTTAGTAATAGGTAGCGTGTGTGATTTTATCATGCCATTTTTGCTTTTTATGCTGCTGAAATAAAAGTACAAAATTCCTCGTGGGCTTTCCCCCAAGTTCTATCGCCGATGCTATTTCTCCCCATACTAATTTCTCTCCCCCATTCCCTTGTTTACCTGTTTACCATCCCCTATTTACCCTCTCCAATTTACCCTCTCCTATTTACCCTCTCCTATTTACCCTCTCCTATTTACTCTCTCCTATTTACCATCCCCTATTTACCCTCTCCTATTTACCCTTTCCTATTTACCCTCTCCTATTTACCCTCTCCTATTTACTCTCTCCTATTTACCCTCTTCTATTTACCCTCTCCTATTTACTCTCTCCTATTTACCATCCCCTATTTACCCTCTCCTATTTACCCTTTCCTATTTACCCTCTCCTATTT
>NIVC01001862.1:0-20000 GCA_002269645.1 Macrostomum lignano | reverse complement strand
GTTAGCTATTTTATATATCATATTCATATATCATAGGAGACTTTTCTAGCTTTCGTTAATTAGCAGCCTTATTTAACACACTTCAGCTGACTTCAGTTTGGCATAATCATTAACCTGTAAATGACGTATGGTAAGCTATTCCACTGCCAGTGGTCCAGCTGGGGCCCATGCTCAGACGAGTGCAAAGGTGTTGAGTCCAGGCGCTGTCATTGCGAATCAGTGCCCTACGGCTGGGGCTCGCACTCCTGCATCAGGTCTCGGATGGAAGAACGCAGCTGCGCCTATCAGAGCGCACTGTGCTTCTTTTATTCGCCTATCTTTATTTCGCTAGCGTCCTGCATGTGCGTTGTCGTTGGCGTAACGGTTTGCATCGGGATTTTAAGATATAAATCCATGCGCCGGCAATCGGCTGCGTCCGCCGCTCGAGTCAGGTCGTCTGTTGAAACTCGGTGAGATGCGAGTCAAAGTAATTGGTCAAAAGGGAAGATGTAGAGAAAATAGGGAGATGTGAGGAGAAGAGAAATGTAGGAGGAAAGGTGGAAATTTAAGAAGAAAGGTAGAGATGTAGGGAGGAGGAGATGAGGGGAGAAAGGGGAGAGTTGTAAGGAGAAATTAGGAAATGTATTAGCGCAAGGGAGAGATGTAACGAGAATGGGGGAGATGTAAGGAGTAAGGGGGAGATGTAAGGAGTAAGGGGTGATGTAGGGAGTAAGGGGTGATGTAGGGAGTAAGGGGTGATGTAGGGAGTAAGGGGTGATGTAGGGAGTAAGGGGTGATGTAGGGAGTAATGGGTGATGTAGGGAGTAAGGGGTGATGTAGGGAGAGTGACGGATGCAAGGAGAAAGGGGGATATATAGGTTGAAAGGGTTAGCTGTGGGGAGATAGGAGATTAGCGAAGAAGGGGTGTAGGGTTAAGGGGGATGTAGGGAGAAAGGGAGACAGGTTGGGAGAAAAAAGCGAAATGATGTAAAGATAAATAGGACGTGTGTGGCTTTAAGCATTCAAGCTTCAAGCATTTTATTCTGTATCAATTATGCGTTTGTAACAGATGTTTAGATTTCCGAAAGACTATCAAAATTCTTTGGTCTTTGATAGACTTTGAAAATTGTCTGACAGACCTGTATGAACTATAATGCATTTATTGATTGATGCTTGTCCGTCTAGTAGCGTGCTGTCTGCCTTTGATGGGCTTGGCCGATCAAACTGGGTGTGGCTTACTGATTCAATAAAACGTTTTATCTGCTGTTTCTCCTGTCGTTCATTTGCGTGTACCTCTATCCATTCAGCCCTTTTAATCTATTTTCTGTTTGTCTGCCACGCCCAGGTTTTTACTTGCAATAATAGAAACCCTTTTTAGTTGCGGGTTTTCTTGTTTCCGGACTTGTGTTTGACAGTAAAGTCAGTAATGTTGGAATGAGTGGAAATTTTAGCCAAAACTCTTTGCAACATCTGCTCTATTAAATAGTTACACTGCACAACGATACACTGTATATACTGCCTGGCCTACACTGCAGTCGCTTAATTTCCCCTCATTTTCCCTATGATATTCCCTCTACCCCCACCCTCTACCCAAAAAGTGCGCTAATACTGTACGCAGGCACTCATACACACGCTCACAAAGAGTGTACAGCGGCCCTAATTTTCTAATCGTTAGGTATGTACAATCTGTGTCTTAGGGATTGGCTTACGTGGTTTTGAATCGCATGACAACCTCCCAGACCGATTTTCGTGCGCTTATGGTTTATGGCTTAGCTGCTCTCTTACCCCCCTTTTGGATATTATTTTACTCTTCCTAAATTAAAAGTCTATTGGGTGTGGTCATTATTGTATTGTATCATTACTCTCTAATCTCTGAGATAATGAGGGAGACGCTGATATCATAACTGAGATAATTAGGTAGACATGCAGATCATAACTGAGATAATGAGGAAGACATGCAGATAATGACTGAGATAATGATGGAGAGACGGATATCATGATTCATGACTGAGATAATGAGGGAGACGCGGAGATCATGACTGCGATAATGAGGGAGAGACTGATATCATGACTGAGATAATGAGGGAGACACTGATATCATGACTGAGATAATGAGGGAGACACTGATATCATGACTGAGATAATGAGGGAGACAAGGAGATCATGACTGAGACAATGAGGAAGGGAGATTAGATGTAAAAATCGCAAGAGAATGAAGGAAGGCGCAAGAGATGGGAGAATACGAGTAACGGAGGTGATAATATAGATACGGAGATAAGTAAGATACTCAGCAAGTATGCCGAACCAACAAAAACTGCAGGATCTCTACTCCGCCCTACTATCCGTCTGTCCACGCGCATGCAACTGCTGGCCAATTCAATCATGCTTATCAAGCGGAACCACCTCCGGGCTATCATGAGTGCGTAGTGACAGAAGCGACAGCTCAGACTGTTCCAGCAACTGGCTGTCAATCAGCATCAACTAGCGGCATTATTGATGACCGACAGCAGCATTGCTGCCAGGAATTGCCGCCAGAATATGAGATGGCTATTGCTCAAATTAAAGAGCAAGCTATGGCCGCTGCTGCTACTACTGTGGCTACTAATGACGATAATGCTGTTGTTGTTAGCAACAGCAATTGTTCAACTGCTCATGATCCCGAGCTGTCAGTTAATGAAGTCGAGAAAATGGAAGAAACTGCAACGCGTGATACTGATAATACCGATCGGAATGTGTAGGATTTATTGATTTAAGTCGAGTATTCACAACTTATTTTATGAGGCCTATCTATAGCTTAGCATAGAGTGAGGATTTAACGCAGATTAAATTGTCATAGAAAAAAACATACACGTATTCTAAATCGTACAAAAATCACTCAAACAGTATCGCTTTTTGACGATCTCAATGGGACTTTAGTCAAACAAAAAACAAGACTCCATATGCTCCTGATACAAAACCAGCACGAGCGGTGTTAAGATAAACGTGACCATATACTACGCCCATATTTAAACCAATTACTATAAACTATAAACAGACGATATAAGACTAAAAAAAAGTAATCGACCTATTTGGAGCTCCGCAACGATGCTGCAACTCGTATATAAGCGGATGATCTCTTGATTTTTAAGAATTTGAGCAGTAGCTAGAATGAAGTGGATGATCCGTTATTGACTGCGTTGATTAGTCGTTGACGGTCAGATGTTTAAATGCACCAGATTGGAACAGAAAAACAGGCTGAGAGCCTCGTTCTCGTGTTGATAGACTGCGTCTCATTTGGATTCTCCAATACGTAATAATCTATGGACTATGGGTCATGCTTTTTATAACATCGCTCGTTCTGGTTTGTATGTGGAGAATATGGAGTCGATATTGTTTTGTTTGACTAAAGTCTCATTCGTCACAAGCGACAGATTCTGTGTTTTATTCTTTTTTATGCCTTGGATCAAATTGCAGGGTAAACTTTTTGAACAGTTTTTGTATACTGTCCGTCAAAAGTTCCGGAGCCCTTGCTGCGATGTCTTCTAGCGGACATAATTTCAGTCCGTTTCAATTGTAGCTTGATTCGGATGAAAGCTGCGGATCTCAGCTCCATGATGTGGTCAAGAAAAAGTTTATTCGAAGGAGCGCGTGTGAACAGGCCAGTGTTATGTACATAAAGGTTAGAGAAAAAAAGTGAGGAAAAGACAAACAAGCAATTGTCTATGGTTGCTGAGTCTATGGAGCAAACACACATGGGAAGGAATCGGTTTGCGCGCAGTGTTCAGCCTGGCTAACATTAGTCTATGGCCAAAACTTGTGTTGAAATCAACAGGCTCTTATGGATTCTTGTGCAGTCAGCTTTCATGGGAGAGTAAAAAACAATTGCTTGTTTGTCTTTTCCTCACTTTTTTTCTCTAACCTTTATGTACATGGCACTGGCCTGTTCACACGCGCTCCTTCGAATGAACTTTTTCTTGACCACATCATGGAGCTGAGATCCGCAGCTTTCATTTGAATCAAGTTACAATTGAAACGGACTGAAATTATGTCCGCTGGAAGGCATCGTGGCGGGGGTTCCGGAGCTTTTGACGGACAGTATAGTTATTGCTTTTGGAAGTCAAGTTGATGCCATTAGGCCGAACAAGTGGACAATCCTCAGCTGCAGCTGCGGCCATAGACAATACAGCCTATCGAGCTGATAAAAACTCAATTAATCGGGCATCTCGCCATTCCAAGCTGCCAGTCTCCCACAGACTGCAAGTCAAGTCAAGAATCTCTTTGGTTAAAGAGAACAAGAATGGGATTTTACCATTTGATCGGCTCAATTATCAACCTGCAGACTGACACAACAATAGTTCTAGGCATATTTTTATTATAGATTTAAAATTCATAAGCAAAATAGTTCGAAAGACGTTGGTGTTTTATATAAAGTTCGATTCTGACAAATTATGTTTTTCCTCCGTTTAAATATTTGTGTAGAAAAAGGTTTAAAAATATTTTACTTTATTGATGTATTAAAAATTGTTGTCCACAAAAGCCACTTTATTATAAGTCTTTATAACAATTATCGATTATTACATGTATAAAATTTGCAATGTAGCCTGTGTTTCTGAATTGTACAATTTGAGTTTCTATTCAACTGAATTATTTGTTCTCAAATTTTTGTACAATTTATTGATCCGTTTTTAATATATTGAATCTAATGGTTTTCAGTTTCAGTCTTTTTGTCCCGCACGCAATCTTTATTTTTTAAGCTTTCATTCGTCCTGGTACATTTAGCAGACATACACTTATATGTGCAATATTTATTCGGAATCTTACAAGGCTTTTGTTACAATATTTATCTACATTCGAAAGCATTCCAGTTAAAATTCAAACATTCCATATTTTCTTTTTTTCTGTGCAAGATATTTCGTATTTTAAGTGATTTATGTATGCAGGTATAATGAATGGTATATAAGTATGTCCTTTTATTCAATGCAATTTTAACACTTTTTTCGTATTATATAGTATTAACTTGACGTAAGTACATCGATGTGAACACCTATCTGTTATAAATTTGTTTTCACAAATAAATGGAAAAACTGGTTTTGCGATGAGCGATAAAAATTCAGCTGTTTACGTTAAAACATCGTTTATTGTGATAATTTGTATTAGATTCGCTCAAAGTAAGGTTAGTAAAATGTATAGTTAAATCGCCAAGCATTCAATACAACTCCATTATATTGCACATTGCATCAAGCCAATCCCACAGACCCAATTCACCAAATAGTACATTAAATAGACCCAATTTCACAGAATACGTAGACCCAATCGCACTTCTCATAGAACCGAACAACATCATTACTTTGTTAAAAGGTTCTTACATAAATGATTGACTCATTATTCTAATTGATCAATCAAGTAAACAAAAACAAGAAAACCAAACACACCCATAATTAACATTAATCCGCAGAGAAAAACAATGTCGTCATCGTCATCGGCAACTTCAGTCGACGTACCAATTTACGGAGCTCTATTAACGCTTACCTTAGTAATAATTTTAGGCGTATTCGCTTGCTTAGTTATCTGTTTAGTGTTCTGCCTAGTTGGCTGCATGAGGCGACACGCTACCGGTTTGTTCTGCTGTTTAGATTCGCCTGTTACTACTAATAATAGCAATATTATTAGCAATGATAACGCGGCGACTATTGTTGAAAGCTCCGCGGATCTGTTTGGCTGCCTGCCTCGTAGGCATCCTCGTACTAATGACCGACGGCATAGTCGTTATAGAAACTGTAGTCACGGCCAGCATCAGGTGCGCGAGTCTAATCAGCAGCACGTTGTGTACTGGAGAGCGCCGTGCGGTGAAAGTTTGGTGTCCTGTCTGCCGCTGCTACTTGATAGCGACGGCAGTTCGGGACGAAACGGCGGCGGAGCTGGTAGCAGCTGTGCAGCCGATCACTTTTCCAATTGTCGAATCTGTTCGGCGTTTATTTTCGGCGTCGAGCAGCCGTCATTTCATCGGCATCAGCTGCGTCACTGCTTGCTGCAGGTGCAGCATTACCATCGGTCGTCCCCAACTCGACCATACATTCTTGCCTGTCCATCGTATGAGAGTTTGGGACACAATATGCCGCCACCTCCGCTGTCTCCGTCTCCACCTCCTAGCTATTCAGCAGCTGTTGGCGGTGCATCGGTGACCGTTGAAGGACCAGAAGCGTTTGTGTCTCATTCATTGGAGTCGTGCGACGATATTAGCGAAGTTGATGGGCAAGTTATGTCTGTTTGAACCACCTGTGGTTTGAACTCGTGTCGGCTTTTTGTTAATATTATTCTGATTGTAAAAACTTTACGGTTCTTTAATTTTATTCAAAAAGAGGTAGGTTCAAGGACTGATAGAGCGGAGAGGCAGAGATCAGGGACTGGGGGAGCGGAGAGCAGAGATCAGGGACTGAGGGAGCGGAGAGGCAGAGATCAGGGACTGAGGGAGCGGAGAGGCAGAGATCAGGGACTGAGGGAGCGGAGAGATAGATTCAGGGACTGGTGGAACGGAGAGGCGGAGACCAGGAACTGAGGGAGTGGAGAGATGGATTCAGGGACTGGTGGAACGGAGAGGCGGAGATCAGGGACTGGGGGAACGGAGAGGCGGAGATCAGGGACTGGGGGAGCGGAGAGGCAGAGATCAGGGACTGGTGGAACGGAGAGGCGGAGATCAGGGACTGGGGGAACGGAGAGGCAGAGATCAGGGACTGAGGGAGCGGAGAGGCAGAGATCAGGGACTGAGGGAGCGGAGAGGCAGAGATCAGGGACTGAGGGAGCGGAGAGGCAGAGATCAGGGACTGAGGGAGCGGAGAGGCAGAGATCAGGGACTGAGGGAACGGAGAGGCAGAGATCAGGGACTGAGGGAGCGGAGAGGCAGAGATCAGGGACTGAGGGAGCGGAGAGGCAGAGATCAGGGACTGAGGGAGCGGAGAGGCAGAGATCAGGGACTGAGGGAGCGGAGAGGCAGAGATCAGGGACTGAGGGAGCGGAGAGGCAGAGATCAGGGACTGAGGGAGCGGAGAGGCAGAGATCAGGGACTGAGGGAGCGGAGAGGCAGAGATCAGGGACTGAGGGAGCGGAGAGGCAGAGATCAGGGACTGAGGGAGCGGAGAGGCAGATAAAATGGGTTTTCTAGATAAAAAATGCTCCGATATATTTCTTTTTGGTTAGCTTTGTCGATTAATTATGCCGGGAAATGTGTTGTGTTTGTACACGCGCATTAGTGTATAACCGCAATATACTATACTATTGCGTTTCTTGTTCATAGATAGCGCATAGTTTACAACTCTGACGTGTATAATTGTATGTTATTTATAAATCTTAAGCTTTTTATGCAGCAGAAAACTCATTTAATGCGCGATTTGCGACTCTTAGAGCCGAAGCAATACATTAAATTAACGTTGTTGATCTGCTTTATTTATTCTCGAGTCCGATTCAAAAATCATCGTTCGTTTTCCCTTCAAATTTTATCACAGAATCTCAATAAATTTAATTCAATTTTTTGTATTGTACAGTGCATATTTCAATGAAATAAATTCATACAGTGAAAAACTTTGTTTAGCGTCTGGATTTTCGGTGAGCGCAACGTTACTTGCAATATCAGCTTTTTGCCTGCAATAGAGCTTTATATGGATTGTCTTTTTCTCACTTTTTCAACATTCTGCATAGCTAGGTGTAATTAAACTGTTGTAATTTCAGCTATATATACCTTTTCCTGCATCATTTTTCTGCGTTTTCTTTCTCTTTTGTTGTAATGCGATGAAGTGCAGTTTAAAATAGTTCGTTTTTCGTAGACCAAGTTTCTATTGTTGTCCACAAACACGAAGTCCATATTTGTTAGTTGATGTAGCTTTGAACTTTTTCATTTTTATTTGAAGCATTTTGCAGCTTTTTTAAAACATAGCTTTACACACTTGTTTTCACGTATGTGGATTTGGAATGCAACATGGTTGAGTTGAGATTTGAGAACCATCACCGTGATCTGTAAACACACGATTTAAGACTGCGAAGAATAAATCTGCTAGTTGTAACAGCTACCGAAGAATCGCTTTGTATTTTACTAATAATAATTGACCACAATGACCAGTACAGTACTTTACTTTGCTTACTAGGTTTTTGGTTAGCTGGCTTAGTTAATACGTTAGCGCACAGCTTAACAATGTGAGTTAAACAAGTCGGCTAGTCTTAGTTTTATGGGCTAGGGCCTACTGGCTGGGTGGTAGGACAATTGGAGTGGGGTTGTGCGGCCAGTCTGAAAAATCGATAAACCTCACCCAACCCCACCAAGTCGCTCTGGTTGGCTAATCAAGTTGGGGCTAGCGGGGGGGGGTAAGGATAGGGTGTGGCTGTCTGGCCAGCCAGAAAAATCAATAAACGATAACCATCACCAAACCCCACTCACTCACTGAAGCTGACCAACAGCAATTAAGTGGCCTGTCGGATATGGGTTGACTGGTTTACTGAAATAAACAGCCTAGTGTGTAATAGAAAGTATTCTTAGTATAAATCTACTATCTTATATACATATCTTCTACAGGCGTCAGCTCCTGAATGGGGTTCTGGTTAGGAAAAAACGAAAGCTGAGGGGTTTAGTAGAGTTTAACTTAAGCGTAAAAAAGTAGTTAAACTTCGTTATCCGTTTTTAATTTTTGTGACTACCGTTTATCGTATATTTTATTTCGCGTTTTTATCGAATTCAAAGTACAAAGAAAATCAAGCAACTATAGTATTCCTGTCAATAACGCATGATCTGTTGCGTTGCAAAAAGTTGTAGATTGCAGCGACTTGACGTTTCGAAACTGCGTTTATTTATCGATATGTGCAATTTTTTAATGCCGAGCGCAATATTGGAGCAAGTATTTTATTATCGTTAAGAGTACATATATAAAATAATGAATGCTGCTTAATGTTTATTGTAGAAATCTAATATACACTGTTGTAAAGCTACTTATCATCGCCATGTTTTCTCTAAACATAAATGTATGCTATTGTTTCTTTGCATTATTCTTGCTTTTTAGGCTGCAGCGAGGAATATTAAATCGTATTCTATAGATTTTAAAAAAACTAGATGCTTCTACTTAGCTTGTGCAAGTACAAGTACACCTTTATAGTCACAAAATAAAACAAACAATAATCAGATTTTGAATCCTGTAAATTATTCATAGGGCCAAATAAAACAGACAGCATAGCCTACTGCATTATACAGCTGCACTTGCATTTGAAGTATACTTAAATTCCTTTATTCGTACTTTCCACCGTCCATATTTGACTCATGGTTTTCCAAGTTCCAAGGCAAACACTTGCATGTCAAGCAGTCACGCTTTAAAACTTTCTGGTGGGCTTCTAAATGACTGGCTATCATCGGACGCTCGCGGTCTCTGTTTCGTTAATGGCTCCTCCGATCACGTGACCGCCTTTTTAGCCGAGCTCTGCGCTCATTGGCTGCCACCTCGGTTAATCTCAGCCAATCAACAGCGCTCTTCAGCCACTGTTTCGTCCCGTGTACATTGGGCGGCCACTTTAACTAGCGAGGAAGCTGCGCGTTCTGCTCTGCAAAAATTTGGCGCCAGACGCGACGCGTCTACTTATAGCAGCGTACATGAAATTTTACTAGCTAACGATGGCGATGGCGATGAAAGAAGCTCGTTGGATCGACTGCTGGAACACCTAGCTCAGCAGTATGAAACACTGACTGCAGTCGAAGGCGGCAGACCTATTCTAGTCTTGGAAGATATTAGTCCTCTGGTAGGTCTGCTTAACTACTCTCTATCATTTGTCCCTAGTTAGTTGCATCTGATCAAATGGACTTTACTCATAAAAGATCCCCAATTTATCCATTCTCGTGATCAGATGCTCTTCATTCTACTCTTAGTCACTGTTGCAATCCACCATTATGATTTTACTCGTCCATTTCTTTGACGACTTAATCCGCAATAATACCTGTGTATTAATTCAGCATCAATCTATTGCAGGTGTACCTTGGCCACAGTCCGTCCGAAGTAACTCACGCCATTCTGCGCCTGTGCCAGCGAACTCGCATCGGTCGCTCGGACAGTGCCGGTCTCTTTGTTATTGGCTGCCACTCGGCCTCTTCTGATGTTCAACTAAGAACATTATCGTCCGCTCTAATGTCCCTGGCAATTTTTGTAATCAATGCGGAGCCTCTAGAGACTGGCTACCTGCCCGAGGTCGACGGTCGGGTGACTTTAACTGCGCCAGCTTTGATTTCAAACAACGGCGAGTCTAGTTGCCATGGCAACTGGCGCTCGGCCGCTTACCACTATTTAGTGTCGGATCGGCAGGTGAAATGCTTTCCTATTGGTTTATCGGACTTTGCTGCTGGTTGAATTGGTTTGTTAATCGGGCCTTTTGGGCCTAAACTGGTCGTCATGTTTATTTTGGTTGCCTTCGCTTTCTCTTGTTTTTTATATTGTTCTTTTCACTGTTAATTGTGCTAAAGCTTTTTGATATATTAAAATCATCAGCTTGTTGTCAATTGCTTGAAGTTTAAAAAAGCATTTCTACATGTATATTCCAGACTTTGTCAATCAAGTTGACAGAAAATGTGTTTATCAAACTGGGCATGCTGCAGTCTCGGTGCGCTTGCGCAGTGCATGCACGATTGTGTATATTTTGTTATGTTCTCATGAGAAGGCACACATTAAAATACATTAGAAACCAAACTATAAACGTTTTGTCCTTTGCTTTTTTAATAGAGTATACAGATTCGGTAGGTATTTTATCTATAGGTTTTTCTTGCCAAGTTAAAAAAAGTTTTTAGATGGATTTATTAAAAAAACTTTTCTTTCCCTATTCGCATTTTAATATTTCCTGCTTTATTTTAGAGTTACCATCGATTATAGAAACAAATGCAACTTAATAAACATGTCTCATTTTCACTAGGGTTAGTTATACTAATACTAAAGTACATATTGTCTATTGAGAAGTCAATTAGTGTTTATTATCAGCAATTTTGCGTCGACTGATCCACGTCGACACCATTCGGTATTTCCGATAGCAGAAGCTCTGGCGCTGCGCTTTCAGCTTCTCCATAGGGCCCGCTCACTGCATCGGGCTCTTTTCGCTTCACTAACTGTAAAGTCTTGCCTCGTCTAGCAGCCGATGTCAAATCGATAACGAATTCGCACACCTCAATGACGCCAAGGAAACTCATGCCCAGCCATAGTCCGATGATGCCACCTAGTTCTCCGAGCGCCTCCCAGATGCTGTATGCCGGTTCCTCTCTGTGCACATTGACTAGCACCTCGACTGGGTGTAGTTGCAGTTTAACAAAATTTTCTTTTACTAACTCCACTTGAGCTATCCACTGGCCGTTCGAATCGAAGTCGAATAGATCGTGCGCTAATGGTCGATACTCAACTTTAGTTTTATTGCCGTCGCTAAGATTGTTCTTCGGTATGAGCAGTGCTGGAAGAATATCCTCCTCGATAATTTCTTGGATATCCGAATATCTTGGCCAGCTAGCTGTGCTATGAACAGATTTGTACTCGTTTTTCTGGCAGGCATAGAGCGCCTTTTCGCCGCCGTCAGTGCACTGTTGGATACTGTTGTAGTGCGGATCGCTGAACCTGTCCAATAGGCTATCATGACAGTTGACTCTTCGTAAATAGCGCTCCACCAGGCGACTATTGGCGTGGCTAGATTGGATCGCTGTTTTACTGATATTAACTAGTTTGGCAGGATCCCCTTTCACCGATTTGACAATCTGGTTGACATCTAGCCCAAGATCTAGTAACAAGCTAGTGCTGTTGTAGCACCAGCCTACTTGATCGCCACGATCAATGCTGTTAAACATTTTGTGATCTCGCTGCAGCGGTACTCGGTGGCTAGTGCAGCCGCACTCCTTGTATAGGTCTCGCTGTTGAAATTCGTAAATGCAGTCGCCAGGTTCGGCGTTGAATTCGCGAAACACAGGCCAACCAGATTCGTCTAAGCTGGTTAGAAACCACACTTTTGGTTCAGTGTCAACACAGGGTGAGGATCCCTTGTTTAGTTTTCGTTCTTGTATCATACCTGTTGGTAGGTAAGTATAGTTTTTAAAGTAATGTTAATAGTTTCTCCCAGCTCACTTGTATCAAATTTCTAAGCGTGATTTAAAGACTAGCTGTTGTAAGTTTTATCAAATCGTAATCAAAGACTCCCTCGATAACATCTCGACGCGGGATCCTTTTCAGATCTAATTGTGTAATAAGAGCAAAGCAGTTAATTTTTTACCTACCTAATTCGATCTCGCTAAACTGTCCGGCTCCCACAATCGAACCAGCTGCTCTAAGAGCTGGGAATGCGTCTTTTTCGTGGAAGACAATTTTCACGCCTGCCGGTTCGTACTCCGGTAGAAGAATTCGAGCAAACCAATCGTTGCTAGTTTCCCTTTTTTGACTAGTTGGTCGACTGCGGCTAGTTATGGTAGCATTTTTGCCTGGAAAGATATTGTTCTTTTGGGCATTTCCTATGTACAGAAGCAGCAACAGGCCGTCTTCTGGTCTAGTAGTCTTTAAGTTTCGTTCCGGCGGTTGGAAGGTATAACAGTTCAGATAATACGGATTCTGTAGTAAGGTGAACTGTAATCTGCAATCTGACTTGTGAAAGCTACATTTGATAACCAGCTCATCGAGGGCGAAACCTTTGTGCTTTGTTGGCATAGATGCATACTGGTGCTGTATTAGTCTTTTATGTAATAGAATTTCCTCTTTGTAGGGAAGCAAATGTACGGAATCGTATGTTTGATTGTAAACCGGATACAAAAGAAGATCCATCGCTGTAAAGCCGTTTTGTATGTTTGGAAATTTTTCCGTTCCTCGTTCGTAGAATCGACTTGTTGTAGGCGTTTGCGAGCAGATTGTGACGTCAGGAAATTCGAATTCAGAACCTTCATGATCCAACGTGATAATGGTTGGCGATTCCAGAAATTGCATCGCATGAAATGTCAGATGCACTATAGTAGCAACGAGGCCAAGCACGAATACTGTTAGCCAGAAGATTTTCCGTTTTGATGTTTTCGATTGGTACATATGGGACAGACCGTGTATAGTTGTGCGCTGACAGAATCCAGACATTTGGCAATAGAGATCCTTGTCTTTACCTCGACTGTTCGCTTTGATTTGCTTTCTGTCGTTATTCATGATTGAGTCAGTGGCTTTGCTGAATATCAGTTAGAGGTTTGCTTCTTGTGCTTCAGTATGATTTTGGGCTAATCAAAATTTTATGCTCTTGAAAATTGCAGTCTCTTAATGCTGAACCAGTGCAATCCACATTTCTATTCTAATATCTTTCTCATTTTTGCTCTTTCATTGTTGGGCGCAGTAGGGTTTTCTGCGGGTTCTTTTGGCTGGCGTAACGATTGGCTGTGCGAGTTTAATGCTCAGCCTCTTGTGTGCCCTAGCATGTCTCTCTTATTTCCCTTTGCAGCAGCCATTGTTAGAAGCTCGTGTTTTTGTTGCATTTAGCATATTCTGCTTCTCGAACACCGTCCATTTCAGCCCCACTTAGTTGAAAAGCATCTACTTAGTAATATTGTATTTCTATGTAATTGGCAGATTGTTTTCATACATTAAGAACCTAAGCTCGTATTTGGTCCGAAATATTCCGGGGTGAGACAGTCAATTGTACTCTCAAAACCGTCTGCATTTTCAAGCTGTCTGCCACTTCTCTTCAAGTTGGTTATTCCCACACCTGAAAGTGTGCACGAATTACGGCAGCATCTTGAAACTCTTAAACCCTAGTTTTTTACAATCGTAGGGAGGTAGAAGACCCCCCCCCATTGTACGCATAGCTTCTTTTCTTCGATTCAGTCTATACAAGCATTAGTCAGCTTAGACAAGTGGTTTTTTTTTCTTTCCTTGCTCGCCCGTGGGCTTTCTCAGAGAGTCCCAGACAAGTTTTAGCTAGCTTTTCGAGTCAGAAACTTCAAGCGTTCTTGCTTTTTTGCTTGCTTTCTGTAGCTGTTTTATTTCTCTCACGAGCTCTTTAAAGTACTCAGCTTCTTTAGTGGCATAATAAGTGGTTCAATTTGACAGTAAATTGTCTTAATTGCCATTTCATCCGTTTTTAAGTGTAATTATTTGAGCTTGATGAGATAATTTTTAACTTAAACTGCGCTTTGCGTGCAGTAGCCTAAACTCTTACTGGTAAAAACGTTTATAGCTTCATTAGAAAGGGTAGCATATTGATCGCATATAATGGACTGGCATTTGAATAAATCAATTGTTATTGCATGAATCGATTCAGGCAGCAAAGATACCATGGCAACAATTGCCATCCAGCAGCAGCAGCTGCCGCTAACCCTGCTGCAGATGTAGGAGTAACCGAAGCAGGCGGCAATACTTCTCTAACTGGGCCAATCAATAACGGCTATAATAATTATCGAGGTGGCGGAGGAAGAGGCAGAGGCAGGGGAGGCGGAAGAGGCGGCTTCTCTGGCTATCGTGGTCGCGGAGGCGGCCGCGGTCGTGGTCGTGGCAGCGGTAGCGCCAGCGGAAGTTTCCTACGCCCGCGGCCTTTGCCTAAGCTTGATCGTCTTCGCTGCTCAGTATGCGAATCACCGGCTCCGAAGTACCGCTGCCCTGGCTGCCAGCTGGCTCGCTATTGTTCGACAGCTTGTTGCGCCCGTCATCGCGCCGGCTGCAATGCCAAAGAGGAGCGAGAGACTCGCGAATTTCTAGCCGAAAGAAGGCGACGTCAGCTAGCAGAAGAGCAGAAGAAGCAGCCGCCGCCCGCGCCTTGCGCCGAGCTGCTTGATCTCGGTCTAGACAGCGAAGATTATTTGGCAGCTGAAAATTTAGCCCGACTGCGGCAGTGCCCGCAGCTCATTAAGCTGCTAGGCAATCCGGAGCTGCGAGAGCTGCTCGTCCGACTTAACGGCAGTCGGAGACCGGAAGCTGACCTGGAGCGGGCGATGCAGCTGCCTCTGTTTGTAGACTTTGCCAACGTTTGCTTGGGAGTTATTGAACCTGCGAATACTGATTGACGTGAGCAAATTGAAAAGGCTTACAATGCCTGTAGGCCATTTTAAATTTCTACATGTGCTTGGGACTTCTAGCTATCCATTAAGCTGTCATCCCCCTGTCTAATCGCTCGGATAAACTAATAGGCTTATAAGATCTTAAATGGGGTTGTAGCTTAGTGGTTAGAGCGTCCGACTCGCGGCTTTAAGGTCGAGGGTTCGATTCCCGATCCCACTGGAACAATTTGTGTCCTTGAGCAAGACACTTAAGTCTGCATTGCTTCAGTTCCCCCAGCTGTAAAACGGGTACCAGAATTAGCTGGGGTAATTCAGGGTGTGTTTGGTGACCTCCAGTCCTTGAACTGAACAGCCGTACGTAGTCTTCAGGTGCACCGCGCAATAGCTGCGGCTAAGCTGTCGGTTGCACATCTGGCCCAATTGGGGCAGGAGTAATCAATCAACTAATTAAAGATCTTTGAGTTATGACCACCTATCTACAGTACCAATATATCCTATTGAGATTGCAAAAAGCCCCCATGCTTTATGTCGTTATGATAATCATTGTATCTTTTAGGTACTGAGATTTCGCAAACCGTCTGTCACTAAAGGTTTGAAACATCTCGGATTTCTAGGATGACTGAGGTGCTTGTGTTGGATCTTTGCATCTTTGTGTGCTTGGTGTGACGAATGATAATGTGCTGTATTTGATTGCAATTTGTTGTCCTGCAGTTCAGTACTCGAATTGGCATTTTGAGCATCAATTTATGGCTTCAATGCATTTTACCACATAACTCATTTTAAGCAATATTGCAAATGAGTTACAGTATGTGAATGTTGTGTTACTGTGCGAATCGATGCAGTGTAGCTGCAATTATGCTTACAAAATGAAATAAATTAAGTCGTCCATTTGATTTGCTTTCGTCTGGAAATTTGTTTCTTTGTAGTTTTTTATTGATAAGTTCTTACCTTTGAATTGGTAAGCGCATAAAAATGTGCTCAGTAGATTAGATTGGTTAGTAAATTACTTTAAGTGAGTAGCTACTGATTGATGGTTGAATCCAACAGCTTGACACAGTGCGTTACTGTAAGTAGTGCATGTGGGATTTTGCCAATATAATAAAACAGGGTCAACACCGAATACAATAAGCCTAATATTAAACTTATAAAATAATTTTTAATCTTCGTTAGAGGTGCACGCTTAATTAACGGGAGAAAAAAGAACGTTAAAAGTAATACTTATATGGCCTGATTTAGTCTGTTACACTTGGTAATGTTAAAATATTGCTTTTGGATTTGATAGAGACCAGAATTTTCTGAATGTGTATGGTATAACTACGAATCTACGGTGTAAGGGTATAATGTAGGTTTAACAATAAGTTCGTCGATCTGAATTTGAAAAGTCCGTCAACTGAATATGAAAAGTCCGTCCATCTGAATATGAAAAGTTCGTCTATCTGAATATAAGAAGTCCATCTGTCTTTCTGTCTGCGTCTGTCTGCTCTTGTTTGAAATTGATCGGTTATTCTTGTAAATTAATAATCAAAGTTATTGCGTTAATGCTTATTTAACGGCACGGAATTTTCGGCAGCTTCACCCTGTTGTCCGCCGGTGCCAGTCGCGGCCTTGGCGGCAGCCGCAGCGGCAGCAGCAGTGGCAGCTATCTCAGCCTTGGTTGCCCTAGCGTTGATGCGCCACCAATTCCACCAGTCGGCGACCCGTTTGCAGTAAGCCAGGCCCACGTAGACAGCTAGTTCTAGCAGTTCGCAGAATGTCAAAAGCGATATGCCGCACCATAGGCCCAGAGCGCCGCCCATCTCGGCTAGTAGATTATTAGCCGTGTAGGAGATCTCCTCCTCGATCATTAGACCGTGTTCAACCGCACTGCCGATTGTTATCCAAACTAGATTGCTTCTAGCCGCGTCGATCATTTGTTGCATTGTCTGCACAATACTGGCATTCTCCGTTGTTGAAATGGATCTGGCTTTCTCGTGTGTATAGAATAGCATTGATAGGCCAAGCTCCGGGCTGACTGTCTTGGGAAAGCCTTTCAGCGTGAGCAGCTTTTGCAGAGTTGTCATGAATCCATGATAGAATATGTCCGGCCAGTATTTGTTAATCTGTTTAATGAAGGGTGTATAGGGTTGAGACTAAAATATTATTTTGTTCCATTCATTGGTAAGACAATTAAAAGTAATCATGAATGCTAGATTTCTACTGTTTTTACTTTCACTGATGCGTATGTTTATCTGGGTCGCTAGACATGTTATTCATTTGTCGCTTTTGAGTCATGTTCAAACCCTTTGAGTCGTGTTAACCATATTGCCTTTAATTTTCTAAAAGACAAGTGAGTGCATCACAGAAGTTTTTTTGTCTTTCGAGAAGCTTCGAAGTCTTCTTTGGCTGAAAAACCACAATCTGCAAAAAGTTTGTTTGATGTAAGATCTAATCTGCTTTTTGTCGGATTTTCTTTCATTAGCTTATTAGTACGCGCAAACTTTTCGATTGTTTCTTCGTGATCAATCTGACTGTACTTAGCATGTCCGTGCAGAGGGGGCTTGTTTTAGTCATACCTTAATTAGTTGCGAGTGGTCATTTGAATGAAATTAAAAAGCTCACCGTTGACGTCTACAACTTACCTGTTGGATGTTGTAGCGCTCAATCTCACAATTGGCAGTGCAATGATTCCAGCCTTCGCTGCTAATGTCTTCCAGACTGTTGATTAACTCGGCAGAACAGGCGTCGTCTTTAATAAGCCTGCGCATCGCTGGCCCATAGTCGTCCGTGCCGCTCTTATTCCATTGGTAGCACCACGGATACTTTAGGTACTTGGTTGGTATTGGCAGAAAGTATGGTAGACACTCGCAACGTTTAATGAACTTCGCCAAAACGTAGTCATTGATGCAGGTTTCTTGTGTGTTTCGGAATTTCATCGTTAGGTTGTTAACATCGCTGCAAAAAAGTGCAATCAGTTCTTACATGTTTATAGTAGAACATCAAGTCTGAATGAGTTCTACCTAATCAGCATCCGGTCTCACATTTCACAAAAATTCGTGTTTTACGCAGACTCTGTCGGCGTATCTACTGATTTCTATGTAAAGTGGATAAGGTATGACTAATCTGTATAATCTCTTCTGTATGAGCATACAGATACTACATAGGTTTCAAAAGAGCGCTTAGTCTTATCAGGGAATTCATCTCGCATATCTTTCCAGTGAAGTTATAGACCTGCTTACCCATACGACGGATCTAGATTATCCATAGTTTCCGTCAGTTTGTTCTGTCTGTCCATCTGCCGGTCCTTTATTGGTCTACCCTCTGAAGACCAGGTAGGAATGAAATACTCAACGCTATCTTGATCGTCAGTTTGTTCCGAGACGATACAATTCGAATCTTTAACAGGTACGCGTTTGTTTCTCTCGTAAGCAATCTTGAACTCAATGTGGCTGCCAGTGTTAGCCGTGTGAGCCTGGCCAATTACTGGAAAATGTCCTGGTGGTAGGATAAATGTGTAATAACCGGCTTGCCGTAATTCTTCCCGACTAGCCGGTCCAGCTACTATGCCTTTTATGTGCTCATAGCTTGGTGTTGTCTGGCCTTTATAGCTGTGATCGTCCGCGAATAGTCGAATGTTTAACTTTCGTCTCGCTTGCTGCTTCGGGGTTAGGCCACGTAGGAAGCGTTCGCTTTTGAACTTGAAACAAGCCCCGTAGTACGGATGGTGCAGGGTATCGAAGTCTGCCGAAGTGCACTTCACCGAGCCGAACTGGCAGTCCAGTATTTCTGACTTGCTCTCGTGACCAAGTAGTTTAGAAAGTATGTACGGCTTGTGTTTTATGTGCATAACTCCGTAGATGCTCTGTATGTTATTGGCTGAAATCCGTTGTATTTTTCGATTAGTTAAGATGAATACGGTGTTGTCAGAGTAACTGCGAATATGGAATTACTTTTAACTACTTATTAAGCTTACCGTACATAGTTCTGCAAAGCTTACCGCAGCTGTGAATCGCGCAAAACTCCTTGCTAATGTTGCCGCCTTGACCGGACACCAGGCACCAAGGTTGATTTTCAATATCGGCAATCTCCTCGCCATCTATAAATAGTGAGCTGTCGCTTCTCCATCCTAGCTGTGCAGACCTGTCTTTGTACAGAACGACAGCTGAACGGCACATATTGTGCATTTTGGACGTGTTCTTTATCTCTGGTAGAAAAACTTTATATTCAAAGTTGGCATTAAGATTTCTATAGTGCGCGTCAAGTCGTTTGTTCTGCAGATCGGCCCAGTTCAAGCATGGCTTGCCAGACTTTGAAATACTAATGTTTCCCATGTAGATTGGCTTGTTTGATTCCTGCGTGACGCACTCGGTCTCTGGACGATGGTTCATGGCTGAAAAAGTAAGATGCAAGTTCTAACCGTTCACAAACAGCTCTGAATTTAAAAAGATTTGCGATTTTTATCCATTTATATTTGAGCTATAATGAAAGAATTTATTTTTGTTTCAGTAGTTTTAGTGATATGTAAAAATGCGAACGTTTTGGTAAAGGAGCTTTAATATACAAAGGTTAACTGAAGTCTACTTCATTTGCGCTGAAAAAAATCTTCCCATTATCAAAAACTCACCGCAAACCGGCGTGCCACAGTAGTTAAAATCCACCTGACCTGAACTTGTTCTGTGAAAACAGCCTGGCCCTTGCGATTCAAAAGTGATGGCTTGGATAAGATTGTTTGTAGTGCCTGTAAAAGAGGGTTCGATTTATGAGAGAGGGTGTCTTGTTTCAATCGATGTAGATGAAATCAAAGCGTCACTTACCAATCGATTTCTTAAACGCATGTACAGTCCAATGATCGAATGGTGGCGTTCTGCATCGACTGTGATTCCAATCTGGCGCCAGCTTTGATATGTTGTTGTTAAATAACTGGTGCAGTTCGCGTCTAGCCTGACTCCAGTTAATACACCGAGAGCGTTTTGTCACGAGCGTGTTGAGGTCGTAGACTAACGCTTCGCTTGTGACGCCTTCAAACTCCAAGCCAGCCAACGTGTGGCGACAAATTGTCAGA
>NIVC01001861.1:162500-228839 GCA_002269645.1 Macrostomum lignano | reverse complement strand
GCTTATATTGGACTAACTGATTAATGGCCGATCCCCATCTCTCTTCATCAACTCTCTGTCTCTTCTCGTGGTTGCTGATAAGAGCAGACAATTTATCGATGATAGAGAGAAATCAGAAATGACTGAACTGCACGTTTAAGCAGGCTTTACATATTATAGCTATAGCTTATCACTCATAATAACTTATATACCGGGTATCTTTAGTGTCATAGCGGAGTCATGACACGTCAATTCTAATTTTGACACCCTGCATTTCCCATGTAGTAGTTAAAGTTCCGTATTATTTGTAAAATTCATATTTCAGTTGAATTATCAATAGTTTCTGCCGCTGCAAGGACCGACCCAATTAAAATTACTTTTCAGCTAATGAAATAATAATAAAACCGGAGCACTTGTTCAAACAACATTACGGATATTAAAGTCTAAAAATCAACTTCTGTGGCGTTATATAATACTCCTGAATATAGGGAATGCATTTGACTGAAATTTGAAGTAAATTCATAATATAAATATATATATATATAACTATACATAGGAATTAGTTTGCCGAGATTAAAGCAATGAACAATCACACCATTAGTCAGCTGTTGCTGTGTTTGCGCGTGCTAAGTTATTGGAGAAAAACGCTTTATTGACCGTATAGTATTAATTAAAAATCATTGAAATCGAAATCTTTCAACGTTAATTTGACGTGCAAACTCAAATTCAAAGCCGGTGGAGATGATCGATCTCAAAATCTCAGGGTATCGATCTCGAAACCTCAGTGTATCGATCTCAAAATCTCAGGTTATCGATCTCAAAATCTCAGGTTATCGATCTCAAAATCTCAGGTATAGATTTTAAAATCTCACCCCAATGAGGCTATAAATATCAAAATCTCACCACAATAAAGCTATGGATACCAAAATCTCACCCCAATAAGGCTATAGATACCGAAATCTCACCCCAATAGGGTATAGATACCAAAATCTCACCCCAATAAGGCTATAGATCTCAAAATCTCACCCAAAAGGCTATAGATACCAAAATCTCACCCAATAGGCTATAGATATCAAAATCTCACCCAATAAGGCTATAGATCTCAAAATCTCACCCCAATAAGGCTATAGATCTCAAAATCTCACCCAATAAGGCTATCGATCTCAAAATCTCACCCAATAAGGCTATCGATCTCAAAATCTCACCCAATAAGGCTATCGATCTCAAAATCTCACCCAATAAGGCTATAGATCTCAAAATCTCACCCAATAAGGCTATCGATCTCAAAATCTCACCCAATAAGGCTATCGATCTCAAAATCTCACCTCAGTAAAATTTTCGACCTCAATATCTCAATCACCGATGTAAGCTATAGACTTCAAAATCGTGCCTAATGCAATCTTATCGAACAATGTCAATTGTGATCAACTCTATAAATAAACTGCCTCGATTAAACAACAGAAATCAGGGCACTGGAGGAGCGAAATTCGAAATCAATGGCGGCATGCAAAAGTGCATAGCTGTATTATACAGAAATACAATGTGTGGTTGTCCAGTGACCAAGGAATAAAACAATTCTACATCGAAATGACTTTGTAAATAAAGCTTAAATACGTCAAATCGAGATACATGTAAAGATACGCAGCTGTACATCGTCGCGCGTAAAATATTAGTAATACGGAAAAACTAATGGCAAAAGACCGAAAAACACTGATATTCGAATCACAGCATTGAAATTGTGCGCTGCACCGTTTAAGCATTGGTCTGTAGCATCTGTGTAGCTATATACTACTATTAGTAAAATTGCGAGATCGCACGGAATGTTAGAAACGAATTGAAAATATTATTGTACGCTCGTACCAGAAAAGCTCAATGAACTACTTATATTAGCATAACTTAATGACGCATTGCCAATAGGCCTTTTAGTACAAGCTACAATAATATGTAATCACATAATATCTATTAACTTCCTTATCAGAAACATTACAATGAAAGCAGGTATTACCTAAGGGTTTCCCAATGTACATCATGGCAGGGATTCCCCGGCCACAGATTTCACCAATGTACATTGTAGCGGGGATTCCCCATGGATTTCCCCAATGTACAGCATGGCAGGGATTCCCCGGCCACGGATTTCACCAATTTACATCATAGCAGGGATTCCCCACGGGATTTCTTCATGAGAAATTCATGAAAATTGTGGCTTAAAATTTAACACAAAAGTAGACAGATGCATGTAGCACTACAGTAAAAATCTACCGCCTCAAGAGACAGCGACAGCAAAATCTCACTTATAGAGAGACACCGACTCGAAAATCTCACATGCGGAGTGACCAAAAACAAAGAAGCTTAAACAAGAAAGTTTACACTATATAGCCTAACAAAATTTGCACACCAAAAGTTTACTCGGAAATATTGGATTTGAATTCAAAACCGCAGTACCCCCCTACAGGCTGGTCTCGTACACCAGATTGGCGGCCGACAGGAACACCGCGCGTCGACCTTTGCGACGTTGACGCCGCTGTCGTTTACGACGCCGGCCGTACGGCCACAGCGTCGCCCCGGCCGCTTCCTCGCCGTCGACCTCGCCGCCGACCTCCTCCGGTCCGGGAATCGGCATTGAGCGAGCCCGACGCTGCTTATCAAGCTGCCGAGCTCCCTGGGCACGCCGATCTGCCTCCGTCTGTCCGTAGTAATAGGACTGCTGCTGATAGTAGCTGTACTCCTCCTCGTAATCGTCCGACTCATTCAAATCCTCGCCGTCGTCAGCTTCGCCCTCGTCCGTATCCTCGGTATTGTAACGTACGTAGCTTCTTGATCGTTTAGGGGACGGCGTTTCGTGCCGGCGTCGGATGGACAGAGCCAGCGCCAGGTAGGACGGTTCGCGCAGCAGAGACAGCGCGGACGAGCTGTGCCGGTAGTAGGAGCCGCCGCCAAGCCGGTGTCGGCGTCGACGAATCCGGCGTCGATGACGCGGCTGCTGTTTGACGTCGACGATGCCCTTGGACAGATAAGCCCGACGGTTGAGCTCGTCCATTGACGCAGAGGCAGCTGGATTGACGCCTGTCGGACCAGCGGCGGCGACAGGTGTCACACTGAGATACGGATTTGATCGGGCCGCGACCACTGGCTGGTTCGGCAGTTCGCGCCGATTCAAACAGGCTAGCAGGAAGTCGATAGCGCCGGCACCGAACGGATCGGCTGGCAGCGGCTGCGGCAGCGACTTGGAGGCCGCCGCTGCTGGTGTTACCGTAGCCGCCGCACCCTGACGCTCTATCGGCTTGTCGGAGCTTGCCTCAACGGATCGAGCATCTGACAGTTCGCTGTCACCGATGGATGCCATGTCATTTTCTTCCGATTCTAATGAAACAAAATAGGAGCGGTTACATAGGTTCGGTTCTAATTTAATATAGCTTTCAAATTTTAGCTCACCATCTGACGAAGCCGACAGAGGATTGTTGACAATGCCAGCGAAGCCGTCGGCGACGGAAGCGAAGGCGACGGCGTTGGCGAACTAGCAGGAGTGAGTGATGACAGAGGCGTGACGGCTGCGCCAACGGCTGAAGACCTAGTGTCGTCTTCGACGCCTGTATTCTCTTCGCCGTCGGAAGTTCGCAAATAAAATTCGCCCGTCTCCTGGCGCGAATAGACTGGCGTCTGTTGCTGATTACTTTCGGGTTTCGAGTCATCCTGTGTTACCGGCCATGACGAAGACAGCGTTGACGATGGTGACTTCGGTGAGGATGGAGATGGCGTTGGTAAAGTCGACGAGCGTTCAACAGACGGCGACGACGACGGCGATGATGTTTTGCTAAGCTTCTTTTGTGACTGCCTTCGCCGGCTGAATTTAGAGCGTCGAGGCTGGGGCGTGGGACTGGTAGCTGCGGCAGCTGCTGGCGATGGGGTAGCAATTGGTAGCACACTTGGCTCCATGTGACTACAAAGCCGCAGTGGTCTTTTTGGTGCAAAAGATAGCGCCTCAACGGAAGCAATATCTGCTGTGCAGTTGACTGATCCAACATGACTGTTCCTGATGTTCTGCTTAAGTGCCGAGGTGGACGTAGCAAACGCTATTAACTCCGGCTGTTTTAGACTGTCATTCATAGCACAGGCGCTGTTGCAGGGAGATCTATGCAGAGACGGCTGCTGACACTGCAGCTGCAAGCTATTGCTGCTTTCGATCGCGATATCACTGTGCGATTGAAGCATAAGACTGGCGAATTGCGAAAAACTTAATGCTTCAATGTTGTCTTCGATCGGTACAATAGAGTTCATTTGATGTTCGGGCTTTTGCTGATCAGCTTTCTTACCATCATCTTCAACTAGTGGCGATGTCGGTGATACTGAGCCTGTTGTCTTCTTAGATCTAAAGGAGGACTTGATCGCCTTTTTGCTCGGCCTCTCAGCGGCTAGATTCTGGTCTCCCTGAGATTTTGTTGAATTGCAAGACTCCTCAATGGAGGGTGTGGCGCTTGCTTTTAACTCATTAGATCCGGGCACCGAAACTAACTTTTGCACCTGTTCAGTGCTCTTAACATCTGAATTGTTGCCAGGTGTGCTTTTCTTAACGCGAATTCTGTTACTAAAGCTTCGAGACTTGCCGGTAGATGATGGCGAACCGCAAAATTTGGGCTCCTCTTTTTGTGTTTGTTGAAAGCTATCATCAAATGTCTTAGTGGCTGCAGCAGCTGAATTTAATTGGCTTGATTTAGGGACTGGAACCGATTTCTGCTCAGTGCCCGCAGCAACTGTCTTGTTGCTAGTGGAATGACTGGTTACAAAGCGGCCTGCTTGAAGTGTTGCAGAAAGCGTCATTGAAAAGCTCTCTTCCAAGCATTGCAGCGAGTCGTCAGCGGATGCCCTGGGCTTTTGCTCTTTCGATACTGGTTGTGAAGTAACAGACTTCTGTAAATGCTCAGCAGCCCTAGCTTCCTCCGGCTTGTTGCTAGGTGTAGTTTTCTTGATTCGATTTCTACCACTAAAGCTACGAGACTTGTTAGATGGTTTTTTCTGAGTTTCTTTCCCTAATGACTTGCTCGCAGGAGCTGTATCAGCGTCACTTGTCTTCGTTAAATTGCTGCTTTGACTTTTTTCGGGGGTACTAACGCTTGAACCGCGTCCCAATTGAAAAGTGGCACTAGATGCCTTCGAAAAACTTTCATCTTCCACGTATTCGGTACCGGAGCCGGCGTCTGACTGCGAGCCAACACTTGAGCAGGCCAGCTCCATGTCTTCTAGCCTGACTAGCGGAGCAGACGGCTTAATAAGAACTGTTGGCTCTTTTGACAAATCAGAATGACGTCCAACAATAGCAATAGACTCCGAAGGCTGTAGAGTTTTGGGCTGATTTGACAACGGCAGCTCCTCGGAAATCGTAGTGAGAGGCGTCGAAATTAGTGACTGACCGAGCGCTACCTGCCGTGGAATTTCACCGTAGGCGCTCGCCTCTTCATCCGTTTCGGAATCGCTGTCTGTCTGAGAGGACGAACTTGAACTAATGGCATTAGGCTGCTCGGCAGTGTTTGTGCGGATCGATGATAGCAAGTCAGGAGGGTTAAACTGCTTGTCATTGCCGCCCGACTCTTCGCATGCTTCAGCACTAATTTCAGCCGCTGGTATCCGAAGCATCCGATCCTCTTGTCCCCGGTGCTTAGTGACTGCGAATGTAGATGTAGAGCCAATTTTTGATACAGCTTTAACCGGAAATGTTGAGCTGCAACCAAACTGGCCTTCGTCAGCTTCGTTTTCATCCTTTATTGTGGCATTTAAAACCTGAGTACCCGCAATAAAATTTTCCTGGCCCTTGAACTTTGGGTCCGTTGGTCGAACCCGAACAGATGTTGGCAAGCTGGGGCTGAGCAGTTTTAGCTCATCTGATTTTCTAATTTTATCCATCTCATTTTCTACGCAGACGGTTGACGGAATATGCAAAGTAAGGTCTTCTTGACCCCTTAGCTCCTGACTTGCAGTTGCTGCTGATAAAGAAATGCTTTCGTTGGGAGCGGCTGGACAAACAAGCACAGATTCAGACAAGCTGGGACTAAACTGAGTCTCTTCTGTCGCTTCTGAGTTTTCTACGATTGAAATTTCAATCCCACTGGCAGTACCTGACGTGTGTTGAATTTGAATCAGATCTTCTTGGCCCCGATGGTCGGCAACTGAAGTTGTAGAGGCGGACTTTTTATTTACAGGAGACGATAAAATAGGTTTCTTTGTGGGTATCATGTGATGAATATTAGTTGCTTGAGTGCTGCCTTTAGCCGCGGAACTTTTTTCTTCACTAATTTCAGTATCCTCTAATGCTAATGGCGCCAAATTCTCCTGTTTACTAGGCTCAGGCGTCTTTGGAGTCATGCTAGGTTCAAGCTGCTCTCTCTTAACGGAAGATGCATTTTCGACAGAAGACAATTCCTTTGCTGCAAAGCTATCGCCAATGTTAGCGGATAGAATCTGTGTCAAATCGTCCTGTGCTCGGTGTTCACCTTTGCTGACAGACGCTGCACTTTCGTTAGCGGCAGTCGGACCAGCAAGGGTAGATGGTATTATGTTTGGACGGCTGCGATATGTTTGAGCCGATTTCAGGCTGCTTTTAATCATCATAGCCTCATGTTCGATGGCTGATAGATCACTTCTACTACTGTGAGTAATCTCGTCAACTATTTCTTTACTCTCCAAATCTTGGTTTCGTTGGTAAACAAATCTTTCCTGAGAATCAGATTCAACATCAAGGCAAAACTGCCCAGGAGCCGGCTGCATCTCATGCTGCTTGATGTACGCCTCGTGAACCTGGGCTGTCTGCGCCACCGCGCCGGTGTCCTGCAGTTCCTGATATGAGCGACGCTCTTCAGCTGTCCTCGAACCGTACCTCGGTGCAGCACTCTCAAATTTCTTGGCTCGCTGGCGGACTATAGCGCCATAGTCCTTGTTAGCGGGACCATCAACTTGTTCAATAGCTGGCGCAGCAGCAGGAGCAAGTTCGCCAGAGTCGGGAAGTGACAAGGATGGTCGGCGAGCATATACTGACGCTGTAAACGCTTGGTCTACACTCGTGTCCACGGTGTCCTTGGTATGTTCAGTGGTTTTTTCACTAGCCGTTTCGAAACTGTCCATGCTGAGCACCTCCGCCCGAGATAAGCGCTGAAGCTGCTTCTGCTGTTGCTGCTGTGAGTTGTTCTGCTGCTCTTGAATCTTTTCTCGATTCTGATGATGAGGCTCATCAACCATAGCAGAGAATGTAGACGTCGGAGGCAGTGAGAACTCTTGCGTCTGGCATCGATTAATCGATTCCTCATCGTCGCCATTCTCTTCAGCGTCGCTAACTAATTGGCTCTCGTCGCTGAGAACCTCAAGATAGACGCGATCAGACATGGAAAGTTTCCGGGAGACCCGGCTTACTGAGCTGTAAACAGAAGAGTGGGAATCGTAGCCAAGACTGGAGCTCGAAGCGTTAGACAACTGGCAAGTGTTTGCGGAAGTTTTTTCGGCCGCCACCTTTGCCGCCAAATTTGAGTCTGACTCAGCCACATGGGACCGCTCTGACGAAGCGAGCATCCGGCGTCGAGATCGAGTCTCGGTGACAGCCAGGTGATCCATTGAGGCTGACATGACCCGGGCTCGGTCGCCAACTCTGCCAACAGAAAACTCGCCGATTTCAACTGCGCTTGGGCGATTGTCTGGCCGAATAGAATCACAGGAGCCGCAGCGGTACGAAGCATCAATGTCAGCTAGGATTCGCCTCACCAATGCTTCTCTATCGACCGGATCAACCACTTCGCCGTCTTCATCAACGTTTCTGGCTTTGTCTCCATCGTACATCGATTGGTACTCGAATGGATGCGGCAGGCTAATCTCCGAGGCAAGAGTTGTGTCAACAACATTTGGGTCGGCTTGAGCCTCAGCGGCGGCTGATGAATTCGGCTCTACAACTGTCTCCTCTTGGTGCGCTGGGCCCGACCGGTGACAACCGAGCAGCATCATGCACAGCTGGTCGTCATAGTAACCATCGCTAGAGAGCATCAAGCTGGCCCAACGGTTTTCTCTAGCTAACTCAGACACACTAATGTCATCGCCGATCTTGGTTTTGAGCCCACCAGATGGAGCAGCTTGTGCCAGAGTAACGATTACCTCCACTTCCGGATCGGTGCTGTGATACACCTCGCGATGAGTCACAGCTACAATTGACGCGTCCGGTAGTTGGAAGCTCGACCGATAGGTGTGCTCAACGCGTCGGCGGACGATACCTAGGGAGGAAATTTCCTCCTGACGGAGAACTTTAGCTCCGGATTCGCGCCTACAACGCATGATGGCGTCCTTGAGTAGCATGCCACTTTTACTGCCTGACCCGACGCCGCTTAAGCCCGGATATCTGTCCAAATCTAGGCTGGACTCGAGTTCGATGGTCTCCGAGCGTACAACCGATTTAGCTTGATTTGGCGTGGCCTCCGGGTCGATGCCACTGGCTATGTCGCTGAAGGTCAAATAGCGTTTCTGGTCGTCCATGACGTCGCCACCGTTGCTGCAGGTTGACGGCGCGGCCATCGCAGGTTCGACTTGTTGCTGCTGGTCTGAAATGAATTCCAATCGATCGGAATAAAAGCTGGTAAATTGTCTCTAATATACTATTACAAGTCGGCAGTTACGGTTATTCATTTAAATTTAAAGGCTCATTACTTCGTTTCAGAGCTGGCGTTTTATTCGGCAAATCCTAAACTATGTCAACCGGCAAGCCCCAAGAGGTATACAAATAACTTTTATGGCCATTATGAATAATTATTGGTGCATACTGCGAAAATGCCCAAGCTAAAAATTTTGGTGGTAAGAAAAATAAATTTAGCTAAAAAGGAAAAAGGCTGTCCAGAATTTTCGTCACTTCCACATTCCATTTTAGGTCAAATTTGGCTAGAAACTGAGCTTTAGGCCTGAAGGAATCCGGGTGACTTAACAGTCAGAGAAAAGTCTTGGCTACTTGCTGCGTCTCATTTTACCCCATAAATAGTGCAGCGGCTAAAGCTAAGCACCAATGAACAGGCCAGCAGTGCAACGGGGACCAGTTGAATCGAAAGTCCTGTTGAAGACTCGAACGACTTCGAACCAATTTCTACGCTTGGAAGAATTCAAATTAGCTAGTTAAGGCCAAACTGGCACAGATAAACAAATATATATATTTGTAAGAGGAAATTAGAGCTCGCTCAAGTTAAGCAGGCAATTTGACGTACCAGTGCAAGCCAGTGTAGGCAGCGAAGCTCTGTCCTGGGATTCAGTTGAAGAATCTTCCTGCTCACTTGCACTGGTATCGTTGGCGGCTGGCACCGCTTCTGCAGCTGACTGCTGAGGCTGACGGCGAGCCTAAAAATAGTGGGGCAGAAATGTCTGTGTTTGTGTGTTTTTCTTAGGCTCAGCATTCCCTGTTATACCCTGCGCCAGTGAATCATTGTTGCGCATTCCATTCGGGTGGCCAACAAATGGCAGGATTTGAGGGGCATGAATTTTGTCTCGCCCTGGCTACAACACCATGCTAACTATGAGCCCTCTTTCTGTCTCACCTGCACAATTGCAGCCAAGACAAATGCTCAGAGTAAACACGAATGGATGCGCGTGCTTTTGAAGCAGGTTTTCCAACTCTGCCCCACAATTTCAGGGTATCAAGTTTTGTGTGAGAAATTGACGATAGTTTCAACCTGGGTGTAAACTATATTTTAGTTTGTATCAATCAAATTATACATTGAAGCTTTCTCTATCATGCAGTTGAGTGATTTGATATTTGGGTGCCCAAATCTGCATCAAGAAATAAGTCAGTTTAATGTCCCTTTGGATTAGAAAAAAGAACATTTTGCACTTTTGAACCTTGTACAATGTAAGGATAATGCAGAAATGAAGAGAAGAGTATGATACAAGAAATTGCTTTTTGCTTAAGTCAAAATGAAAAGAATTAGCTAAAAGAACAATACAATTAGCTAGAAAAACTGAATGGTAGATTATGGAGCAAAAGAGTAAGAACCAGATCTGAAATACAAAAATTTGAAAGACATTCTAGATATAAAATTACAAGCATTAAATAAGTTTTCAATTTTAAGCAATCATTATATTATTTTACAAGATTCAATTACTTAATTTGAAATTAATATGTATATTATGAATTTGAAAAAATGACCCCTTCAAATAATCTTATTAGTAAGCGTTTAGTAAAAGTAAATCATTGATCTATATTTGTGAATAAAATAATATAAGCAAATCTAAAACAATAAAACTCACATGTCTTTTATACTTTTGTAAGAAAACAAAAAGTATGAGAAAACACAGCACTAATCCAGCGATTCCCTAGATAAACATATATTCAAAATATGTTTTGTTAAACTTTGTCCCCATTTATGTCTAAAATTCTGACTTAAATTCAATGATTATTATTAAAAAAATTCTTACCTTGAAAATGGATATCTCATCAATACTTTCATCCTTGATCATCTTTGAATAAAGAAGACAATCCTCTGGAATTAGTCAGTGTTGATAATCTAATTTGAAGATTAACTCTATAAAATTTCTTTAATATTAATACACAAAATCAACTATTTTATGGTGGAATGGATGTCTTACAACCTAACATATGATTAATTTAGCTTAATTAAAATTTAATTTAAAATGAAATCAATATGTTTCATTTCTATAATTTATTATTCAGGTATATGACTTACTTACTGGAATCAGCGCAAGCCGTCCCTCCAGTAGAGAAGCATTCCAGTCTAATTATGACTTTCGAAACAGATATATTATCTGTTTAGATCCGCAAAGAGTAAAACTTAAAAAACAACGCTTTTATTTTCGACACAAATTAACAAAACAAATCCAAATGACAACGAAATCTAGGATAATATAAAAACATATTATTAACTGTCAGAACTATTTAGGTTTAACTAAAAAGGCGTTATAAGAATTTTATTCTTTAGTACGGTAATGATTAATCATGTTATTGATTGTACTCTTATTTCCTTCATTTCTCTATCACCGGCGATTATCGTTAGACCAATTGGGCAAGTCACCAGCTGTATGGGTGTGTATATAACTGTGCTGATGTTAAAAATAGCATCTATTTGACTGTGCCCTATTGCTGAGCCCGCTAGCTAGGCATTACATGTACCTCTTTACTTACATTCAAGCGATTGTAAATACATAGACTGGTTGAATTACAAAAAACGATTGCATCAATAATTTGATGCAACTAGTCGCACCCAGAAGTCAACTTCCATGTTTTCAAGTTCAATAAAGCCTGCATATTTGCAGTGAGATGATACATTCTATGCATCGATTAAAAGGCAAAGCTGTACATTCCAAATTTCTAAGCTCGGCCTTTTCCCGTCGTACTTGGGGATTTTTATTTGCCGGGATTCAAAGCAAACAATCACCAATCAGCGATACAGGAAGCAATTTTCTTTCATAAAATGAATGGTAAATAAATCACTGAAGCTGTAGGCACAGAAAACGGCGAGTGCAGCAGTGCAATGAAAAAAGATAAAAGCACAATTCAGCTAGCTCGATCCATGCCTTTTAAAGAGGTAGAGGTAGCTTGTATAGAAAGCGGAAAATGTACAGATCCATCAGTTTAGAGTGAGCAAATTCAGCTAATGCAATTGCAAAAATGAATACATCGAAAACGCCTATTCTGCTCCCAACGTCACCCGCCAGTGCTTGTTGGCAGTTCTCATTGCATCTTCTGTCAAGCCATTGCCATTTTGTTAAGTCAACTCTTGGTAAGAACACATGCAGGCTCAAAGTTGACATGGCTGCAGGGGCCTCAAAATTGACATGGCTGCAGGGCCCTCATCAGCTGCAGGACTGCCAGGCAAGTTGAGCACTTGAGCAGCATTTGGCAGCAGTTGCTTTAGTCTTGCCCATAGAGGATAGACATAGACGTAGACGAAAAAGGCAAGCAAGCTTGATAATTCGGTCATAGACATCGGCACAAAGAATGATTCCAACAGCAACCTCTCTCATTGAAACCATATTGTAAAGATCAGAATTATCTGCTTGGTTGCCTTTTATCAACTACAGCGGTCCTTGGCCCTAACGCATGCATTTGTCAACATATCAAGAGCATAACATGTGCAGTTACCTCACCTATGTGCACAGTGTCCCATGCACATGGTCTCAGCTTGTATGCATTCTCAGGCGTACATGTCAGAGGCACCGATTAAGGCTCCTCGGTCCTCGCACAGCAAACAGAACTTGTTTTCTTCTACCAAATAACAGCCACTCGTTAGTTTTGTACATTCTGTCCTTTCTCTCTCTGTTTCGTTATCACGAGCAGGAGTACTTGCTCGCTTAGCCTTACCCCGCGAATGTCACTGAGGGGAGGGCTTGTAAACTTTCGCCAAAAGAAGAGAGACCCTTAGGAAAGAAAATAGAAAGAAATGCCATAAGAGCAAGCGCAGCCAGGGTTGAAGCAATTTACAAGTCTTTGAAAAAGCAAGCTGTGTTGTTAATCACAGCAAGTGCTTCCTGCAGCAGTAGAGTATGATGGTAAGTTGAGTCATAAAAATCCAAACTAATTCAATCCAAACTACTTCAGTACGTCACTTACCAGTGCTTTATTTATCAAAAATGAGCTCAAATCGCGTTTCGCAGAGCCAGCAATGAACGGTTTTCGCGACACCGACGACTCGACGGCAGACGATCGAAAGATGAGGCGCAGTCTTGCCGCTTCTATCGCCAGGCACGAAGCTGCTGTAGAAACTTTGAAGTGGCACATGGAGATGGACGACTACGACGACTACGACGATTCTGTTGGTCGTCGGCGCGCTCTATACAGCGAGGATCAGCGAGACTACTGGTCTGACGACGCCGCTCCCAGGACGGCCGCTCGCTACCCGACTGATTCGAGGTGGGACAGCGACCGACACTTCCGAGCTGACGAGCGCATAGAAGACCCCCGTCTGGTAGGTGTCGGAAGTGTCGGCAGGAAGTTCAATCCCTATTGGAGCGACGACAACGGCTTCAGGGTGGACGCAAAGCTGACTTCGACAAGAGCAGCACGCCTTCCGACTGCGTTGGAGCTGGACGACGAGCGAAACGCTGGAGTTCGCGCTTACCTGGAGCGCAAGCTGCGCGACTATCAACCACTGCAGCCACCCGCAATTCATTCTGCTCGAACTGTGCAACTGCCTTCGCCACAGCGGACTCCGCGGCTATCAACACCGGATTGCACCGGCAACGGTTGCTGCTGGAATGAGAGCTGCTCAAGATTCGAGCGCTACGAACTCGAGCCGGCAGACTTTGAGCAGCGGGAAGCTGTCAGTCCAATGCCGCCGACTGATGAACTGGTGGCGGCCCGCTACGAATTCGGCCGGTGGGCCTCTCGACCGTCTGGCGTCGAAACGTCACTGGACGGGCCGGCCAACTGGCCGTATGCTTGTCGGCCATTTTTCTTCCGAAGGGCGGATACGCCAAGCGCTAGGTACTACTGATACACTCGGACAATGGTAAAGTAGCATGCTATGCAAGCGGATGAGCAGTAACGCGGGACCAAGTGCTGATATTTTATACATGTACATGTAAACTTGTGATTTTCTCGCTTTAGGGCATTTTTGCAGCTTGACAACTAAAGTAAAAATGTTGCTAATGGTGCAATTGGGTTCACTTAAGGCTCGTGTTTTTTGCTGAAAAAGTTGGTAAATGATTTTACCAAGGTTGATTCAGTTTAAAAAATGCTACCGGAGAGTGCCGACAAGCGCGAACTTCCTTAGCTCTTCTTAATCGGAATTTTCTAGACAGATTTTTTCTCAACGCTTTTGTCTATGGTAAAACTTAGGTAACACTACGCAACAACGAATCCTTGTGAAATCTATTGTCCAATGGCTAAAATTTTGACAGGTGAGCAGGGACTTAATCTTTGGAGCACTGACTTAGTACATTTTCCTCTATTCGGATCTTGATTTCATTCTTATTATCGCAAAGCAATGCAAGCAATTGACATTACTGTCTTGACGTTAATCTTTGTCCATTTCGCGATACCGACCGGTTCGATGACTAGGCTGTGCATCTCATCACTGATCTTTGTCCATGTTCTTGGTTCGTCCCCTGCTCGTCTGAAGCCGTTTCGTTGCTAGCGTTGCTATCTTCATCTTCCCAGCTCGCTAATGTTTTTTGCTGATTTGTAGGTTACAGAGCGATGGTAAGCCTTTAGCAGACATGCGAGGTCGATTCAATGCTCCAAAGATTAAGGTCTTTGTTCACCAGTCAAAATTTTGGGCCATAGACTCGGGCAGCAGTTGTCTTGAGTTCTGCCACTCTGGATCGAGTCAGCAGCCCCTAGGCTCAAAATGACTGCAAAAAGCTATACATTTCGGACGAATTGCTAAATGTAGCGGATCATTTTAACTTTGTTGTCCATGAATTAGAGTAGAATTTTTTGGGTTAGTCTGCCACAAGATATACGAAGTTACATAATAAACTGCTTGTTTACGTACCGAATAGCCTTTACTGCGAGGTGTGGCCAAAAAGTAACGAGAATTTAGCTACAAAAACTTTCAGAAACAAATTTCAAATTCAGTCAACTGCAGCCTTCAAAGTAATTGCCGCCACTTTCAACACATCGCCTCAATCGCTGGTTCCGGCTCCTGATGCAGCCCTGGAAGCCCTCCTTCATGATGCCCCTCAGTACCCCTGTCACACTCTCCTTGATGGCATCCAAGTCTTCAAATCTGGATCCTTTGAGGACCTGCTTCACCTTGGGAAAGAGCCAGGAATCACACGGCGCCATACCATAGTTGCTACTGTACGTCTATAGATAGCTAATGCAATTCTGCGCAAACTACACGCTCTACAAAATGCAACTCAAAAGGATTCAATAAAATTTTCTTTTTCAATAACCAACAAAAAACGCGAATTTGAGTTTGTTGCTTCTTTCAGCTGCGGTAGATACTCCCATTAAGTATTCGAGATTTGATTGATTTTAAGGTGTAACATTTAATTGATGAGGAGTATCTTCTACTACTGCAGAGAGTAGTAGCTAGCATGACCATCGATGGTAATGACATACAAGATACTCTGTGAGCGACATCATGGTCCCGCATCCATCGCTGACGGCAAAGCTGCCCATTTCGCTGACTCCTGAGGACACACAAGCACGCCAATGCCGTACGCAGTCACGCGCTCATATACAGGCTCACACAGGGTGTAAAACTGGGTGTGAATCACTCAGTTATCAGGCAGAATCACTCAGTTATCAGTCAGAATCACTCAGTTATCAGTCAGAATCACTCAGTTATCAGTCAGAATCACTCAGTTATCAGACAGAATCACTCAGTTATCAGTCAGAATCACTCAATTATCAGGCAGAATCACTCAGTTATCAGTCAGAATCACTCAGTTATCAGTCAGAATCACTCAGTTATCAGGCAGAATCACTCAGTTATCAGGCAGAATCACTCAGTTATCAGGCAGAATCACTCAGTTATCAGTCAGAATCACTCAGTTATCAGTCAGAATCACTCAGTTATCAGACAGAATCACTCAGTTATCAGTCAGAATCACTCAGTTATCAGACAGAATCACTCAGTTATCAGTCAGAATCACTCAATTATCAGGCAGAATCACTCAGTTATCAGTCAGAATCACTCAGTTATCAGTCAGAATCACTCAGTTATCAGTCAGAATCACTCAGTTATCAGGCAGAATCACTCAGTTATCAGGCAGAATCACTCAGTTATAAGGCAGAATCACTCAATTATCAGGCAGAATCACTCAGTTATCAGGCAGAATCACTCAGTTATCAGTCAGAATCACTCAGTTATCAGTCAGAATCACTCAGTTATCAGTCAGAATCACTCAGTTATCAGTCAGAATCACTCAGTTATCAGGCAGAATCACTCAGTTATCAGGCAGAATCACTCAGTTATCAGTCAGAATCACTCAGTTATCAGTCAGAATCACTCAGTTATCAGGCAGAATCACTCAGTTATCAGTCAGAATCACTCAGTTATCAGGCAGAATCACTCAGTTATCAGGCAGAATCACTCAGTTATCAGGCAGAATCACCCAGAGCACCTTAGCCTCAGAGAAATGGATTGATCGGGACTATCAGGTGTCAGCCAGTTGCCTTCAGCCGGCTCTGACAAAGGGACCATGGCTGGGTGCAGAGACCGCATGTTTTGTCAAAGAAAGGCAAGGCCCTCCATGCATGCCTTATTGATTTTTCCTCTGCCAATATTCCCCATTGCACTCGTCTTTCGTCTGTTGTTTTCAACCGGCTCCCCTCTCCCTGCCTCTCTTTTTTAGCTCTTTGGCCTGAGAGACAGAGAAAGAGAAAAAAGCGCGAAAAGCGCCCAGGAAACGCCCGACTGAATGCGGAGAAAAGCGAGACAATGGGCCAGCACCCAGCCTGCCTGACTGCCTGTCTCAGGTCGACTGTCGTTGCTACATGTAGAAATTTCCCACAGTAGTCCTGCCAGCTTTGAGTCTTCGGCAGCTCGTCACCTGCCAAACCTTGCGTGGGAACTCAATAAGATGGCAGACTAATTTGGATAAACAGTTTGGAATTTTGAGGAGTACTATTATCCCAGATGAAAGAATGTAACTCACTTCTTTTTCTCCCCAGCATCAGGGATATTTCCCAACGCACCCCCATACCCAGTTGCATTCAGTCTTATCTAAGGAAGCCTCTTCCTTCTCGGGTGCACTTTTGTGCAACTACCCCAATTTATTATAGAGATGAGGCTTCCCAGACTCATATACCAGGCCGTGTTAATCTACCTGCTTATAAGATCTGTTTCATTCTGCTTCTGCAGAAGGCAGGCTAAAATAGTACATTGAACTAAATTATGAGAAAACTGTTAAATCTATTAGACATGGACGGTTGGAGACGGGCTCTCTGATTAAATGAGCTGTCTTCTCACCTCTGCGGCTTCAAGGCGTCTTAGTCCCTGCACTGTATACTAAGTATAGAAAGCCACCTTTTACATCTTTTAATCATTCGCGCTTTTTAAGGTCAATTGGATCACTCGTAGTAGAGATTATTTTTCTACCCTCCGCTGTCTACTGACCACCCTCCGGTATCTCCTGTCTACCCTCCGCTGCCTCTTGGATACCCTCCGCTGTCTCTTGGATACCCTCCGCTATCTCCTTTCTACTCGTACCCTCCACTTTCCCCTCCTGTCTACCCTCCGCTGTCCCCTGTTGTCTACCCTCCGCTGTTCCCTGTTGTCTACCCTCCGCTGTTCCCTGTCTACCCTCCACTGTCTCCTGTCTACCCTCCGCTGTCCCCTGCTATCTCCCTCCGTTGTCTCCTGTCTACCCTTCGCTGTCCCCTGCTGTCTACCCTCCACTGTCCCCTTTCCACCCTCCGCTATCTTCTGCCTACCCTCCGCTGTCTTCTTTTCTACCCTCCGCTATCTTCTGCCTACCCTCCGCTGTCTTCTTTTCTACCCTCCGCTATCTTCTGCCTACCCTCCGCTGTCTCCTTTTCTACCCTCTGCTGTCTCCTGTCTACCCTCCTGTCTACCCTCCTGTCTACCCTCCTGTCTACCCTCCCGTCTACCCTCCTGTCTACCCTCCCGTCTACCCTCCCGTCTACCCTCCTGTCTACCCTCCTGTCTACCCTCCTGTCTACCCTCCTGTCTACCCTCCTGTCTACCCTCCTGTCTACCCTCCTGTCTACCCTCAATCTCTCAACAACTTGCATAGATTGTTAAGAAACTTAAGTAAAAACACCAAAATCCAAACTCCGCAGTAGTAAAACCGCACAGTGCTTTGCTTTGGCCAATCCCGCCGACCGCTAGCACTGCATTGGTCCACTTAGCAACTATCCGACAAGAGAGAGACAGAAGGGGGGGCAGCGTTGTGCAATTCTGAGTACAGGCCGGCCTACCCCAGATGAGCAGCTGTGCTGCATGGGCAGCAGCGGCTCGGCTGGACTGAAGATTGCCAGGGAGAGGAAGGTGGAGGAGGTGGGCGCGAGGGGGGTTAAGGGGCGTAACAAGTGAAAAAGGGGAACAGACCGTTACCTAAATTAGCGAAGGAGAGATCAGCGAGTGTTTAACCCCTGAACAGCCTTCAGCACTGGTTGGCAATGGCACAGCCGGGATTATAGACTCTCAAAAGCTCCCTAAAAGTTTCCTCAAAAATTTCCTCATTACTGCTACTAGAAGAGACCGAAGAAATGGCTGCTCCGCTCGAACTGGACGCTCAGTCGGTGGCATTTTTAGTTGAGGCCAGCCGTCTCAGCGGTCAGGAGATTCGCCAGCTCTACGCCGAGTTCAAGGCCGCCCAGCCGACTGGTCGAACCTCCGACTTTCTCAACATGGTCGCCCAGCGGCACAGCTCGTTGGAGACCGTGCGCAAAAAAGCGCAACAATTCTTCGAACTATTCGACAGTAATAAAGATCGGAGCATTTCTCGGGAGGAGGTGCTGGCTATCATGCACGCGGTGTTCCAGACTGCGCGGGACCGTGGAGTGCAACTCACCAAAACACCCGACGAGGTCTGTGAGGAGTTCTTTCGACGACTCGACACCGATAAGAACTGCGAGATCTCCCACGAGGAGTTCGTTGACGGCTGTCTGCTGCAGCCGGACCTGCTGCGCATCCTGCAGACGCCGGAGGTTATGAACACGCTGGGCAGGTAGTTGGCTGCCACCTGCAGCTGTCTGGCAACCGGTAAACGGACTAATTGTGTACAATGCTGCACCGCCAAATCGTGCGAATCTGGCTGGAATTATTCCTAGGTGTAAGGTGCGAGGGGAGAGGTAGACAAGCTCCAGGTGTGACGGGGGAGAGGGAGACAAGCTCCAGGTGTGATGAGGGAGAGGAGGGAGACAAGCTCCAGGTGTGATGGGGGAGAGGAGGGAGACAAGCTCCAGGTGTGATGGGGGAGAGGGAGACAAGCTCCAGGTGTGATGGGGGAGAGGAGGGAGACAAGCTCAAGGTGTGACGGGGGAGAGGGAGACAAGCCCCAGGTGTGACGGGGGAGAGAAAGACAAGCTCAAAGAGTGACGGGGGAGAGGGAGACAAGCTCCAGGTGTGGGGAGTGAGGCAGGCAAGGTAAGAAATTTCAACCGTATCTATTTCCTCCCTTTTTCCCTCCGAGTTTGTCTATGGTAAAGCCCTGAATTAAAATTCAGGGAATATGTCTTCACCTTTTTTGCGGATTGACAGTCTTTTATACTAATGTCAACTTCCTATCTCGGTAAAATAATGTTTTGAGAAAAATTCGGCCCATCAAGTGAAATTTGTACAATTTCAACGTGCAGCGTTCTTGAAGTGCGAACAATAGTCCGTGAACAGACAATCCAACCAACGTCAATATAATTTTTTTTCTGAATTAATCTTGTAATAGTAGAATACATCATTTATAAAAACATGCAAGCGAAATTATGTTTATTTTTGTTTATGAACACTAAATATTTGGTTCGTATAAGCTTCTTGGACTTGTTATCAGACAGGAACCTAATCTTTTGCTTACTAATCTCTGTCTATTTTGCATTGTACCAGTATATGCTTTTTATCTGGCACAAAGAGTCAACGTATCTCAAAATTAAAATCAGAAAGTTTAGTTTAAATCATTAATTTCTTCTTTCTCGTGTTTCAGTGTTAATTTTAATAAAGTTGGAAACCCTTTGACTGTTAAACGGGATGAATTATTCTGTGAAAGTGTTCTGTATAAGATGAACAACTAAAGCAGTTTCTTGTTTGTTTGTTTCATTTCTAACTGTTTTTTAGCGTTTCCTAAGCAGTAAAACTCCGGCATAAAATGAACTCGAGGTCCAGTGAAAGATCGAAGCGGGAAGAGGCAGTGGGTAAAGTTGGTAAATATCTGGTTTTATAAATACGCAGGTATCTCCGCTCGCTGCAACGGTCAAAAATTTTATTTTCCAATGTATTTTTAACACCCGTAAGCAAATCAAGCGTTGTAAACGAATCTAAGCATAAAATATTTTTTTCAGACTGATAAAAAAACAATTTTAAAATAACCTCTTTGCTGAACTTGGGCAGAAAGGGACAAGCTCCAGGTGTGACGGAGAGAAGAAGGAAAGCTCCAGGTGTGACGGAGAGAAGAAGGCAAGCTCCAGGTGTAACGGAGAGAAGAAGACAAGCTCCAGGTGTGACGGAGAGAAAAAGACAAGCTCCAGGTGTAACGGAGAGAAAAGACAAGCTCCAGGTGTGACGGAGAGAAGAAGACAAGCTCCAGGTGTGACGGAGAGAAGAAGGCAAGCTCCAGGTGTAACGGAGAGAAGAAGACAAGCTCCAGGTGTGACGGAGAGAAAAAGACAAGCTCCAGGTGTGACGGAGAGAAAAGACAAGCTCCAGGTGTGATGGGGGAGAGGGAGACAAGATCCAGGTGTGACAGGTATAGAGGGAGACAAGCTCCAGGTGTGACAGGTAGAGAGGTAGACAAGCTCCAGGTGTGACAGGTATAAAGGGAGACAAGCTCCGGGTGTGACGGTGGAGAAGGAGACGAGCTCCGAGTGTGACGGTGGAGGAGACAAGCTCCGGGTGTGACGGTGGAAAAGGAGACGAGCTCCGAGTGTGACGGTGGAGGAGACAAGCTCCGGGTGTGACGGTGGAGAAGGAGACGAGCTCCGAGTGTGACGGTGGAGGAGACAAGCTCCGGGTGTGACGGTGGAGAAGGAGACAAGCTCCGGGTGTGACGGTGGAGAAGGAGACAAGCTCCGGGTGTGACGGTGGAGAAGGAGACAAGCTCCGGGTGTGACGGTGGAGAAGGAGACAAGCTCCGGGTGTGACGGTGGAGAAGGAGACAAGCTCCGGGTGTGACGGTGGAGAAGGAGACAAGCTCCAGGTGTGACGGGGAAAGGGACCGAAGCTGAGAGAAGAGAGAAGACTGAGAGAGGATTATAGTTCTGCATGCAAGGTCTGTATCTATATATTTTATGTATTGTAAAGCTTTCTGAGACTGCGGATCTCGCATTGAAAGAGATCATTATAATCAAATATGAGACTGCAAGGCATCATAAACTACGACTTCCACTGATGGGATGGCGCAGAACCAGCCGGAGGAAATACTTAGGTTTAATTAAAAGCTTTGCTTAAGTCAATGCAAGCCTTTTAAGGCGACAGAATCCGCCTTGGAACGCGATACTAGGCTTGAGTCTTTAGCCCAAGGTTTCTTCTATTTTTTTCTAGATAGAAATTTTATAAGTTTGGGCAAGGCATTGAATTCCCAAAGGTAAGAGAAATTGCAAATTTAACAGGCCCTGCGTGCCCTGTGATTTTGTTCCGTCAATCAATATTGCATTTAGGAGAAGCCGGCCATCTCTCCTACCATCATTAGTGCCGTATTGTGCTCAACAATATTTAATTCTGCATTTGCTTGACGCGTTGCCCCATGGCTATCAGATAATTTCATTTTGTTGCCGTCTTCCAAACAGCATAAATGTTGAATGCCCGTTTTTTGCGCAGGACCCGGGAATAAAATGACCCGAGAATGAGATAAAAAATGCTAGACAGTCAGAGCAGAGAAGAGCACAGAGCTTGGCTCGATTGAGTCGGCAAAAATGCAAAGGATCGAAATCGGATTTCAGGCGCATTATATCGCTCCCCCCTGCCCCGCGCTCATGCCCACTCTGATGAGGACCAGAGCCAGCGCTTCGATTTCAGACAGACTCTAAAAAAGGTCTGGAAAGCCTCCTGGGGGGGACTTAAAGCGTCCGCGCGGCCAGAAATTGGCTCTCTGGGATTCAATACCGTTTTTTTGCATAGGTCAACGGAGGGGAGAGGAGAAGGGAGAATTATCTGCTCACCCGCTTCGCTGTAGGGATCGGTCAGGGAACTGGGGGAGGGGATGCCGTCTGCTTAGGGGAACAATTCTTAGAATTAATACCAATTGAAAAGGTAGCCTAGAGTGCCTGCATTTATGGATGTAGTAGCTATGAGGAGGAAATATTCCTTCCCTTTCCTTTTGTTTTACTTGGTAGTTAAATTTTAGAGGCCATACAGGCCTATCCACGCTGTGAGGGAATCTTCGTCTTTTATGGCGTCTTTTGCTACCGAGTCTTCCTGCCGTCTGTCTTCGGATTGCCAAAGACTCCTCAGGCAGAAGAAGAAAAGGGAAGAGAAGGTTGCTAGGGCGGAGGCGGTGGTCGCTATAGGGGTAAATGGCTCCAATTTCAATCCTTTCTTTTTAGCCGCTTTTCTCTCAGATCGCTCTCAGTTGCGTGATCTGCCGGCCTCGATCCGCATGAAGCAGCCCGCACTGCAACTCTCTCTCCCTCCCTCCCTTCTCCCTTTTCCTTAATTCTCGTTTCTCCCCTGTGCTCAAAGGCGGCTGGGATCGAGCGGAGACTGTTATAGATCTGAGTAGCGAATATCTGAGTAGCCGCGCGCCCGGGGTCTCAACTTTCTGTCTCAGCTCTACACACGGTCACGATAGGTGCTCCAATTTTACTCTAGCTATATGATGCCACCTGGGCGAGGAGTGTTTTATCCGACCGAACCTCGGACTGACCCTGAACGCTCTCCTGCCCCTTCTTTTTCTCTCTTCCTCTTCGACTTTGAGTAAAAAAACTTGAAAGGATAGAACGAAGACCGCAGATGTCAGACTATTCAGTCTCTTTGACTTTTCTTCGTTTTTTTTTGAGCCAACCCCTAGCGAGAGGCTGTCTTTAGAGGACCTGTCTCGGCCATTGAAAGATATTTGTCAAATTCCGAGTCTTAGAAACATTCTAAGCTAAGCCAATTCAATCGTGCCCTCGTTCTGTTGCCACAGTCCTTCAGTAGAATGTTTAGCGGCGTGCGACAGCGTCACACAGCCGTCGAGAGGCATTGACAGCCCATTTCGCCCACTCCCCTGAGCAGGCACACAACGACAACAACAACAACAAAATACAACAGCGTCACAGGGCGCGCCTCAGGGCCGGGTCGCGAACGAACGCCACGCCGCCGGCCGCATCCTGGGCGCCGGCGTCAGCCAGCAGGCAATCGACGATGCGCTGAGTGCGGGCCTGCACCCACCGGTAGGATGCCTGCAGCGTCAGCAGCAGCATCGATCCTGCACCGGCTGTGGGCAGTACGACTCGGCGTGGATGATGTGGCATACAAGAGCGCTGATACTTGCGCAGTCATACGCACAGGCACACACTCACACAGGAGTGTACAGCGGCCCTAACTTTATTTATCGTTAGGCATGTACACTTCACTGTGCCTTGGGGGTTGGTCCTCAAGGCCGTCAATTGCACGAGCAGAGCCAAGCCGAGATTCCAATCAAGCCAAAATTAATGTGACTGCACTTGGAATCGAGCCTGGGCCTCTGGCACACCAGAGCACCGCGACAGACCACACTACAGGCTATGCCCCCCGACCTGTGTATACATATGTAGGTTTATATTAGCATCCTTGATATTAATATGTTAGCATATGGATATTTTTAATTTATCGGTTGTCAGTCATCTTTCATTATTTCAATACTTGTCTCCAAGGCTCCTGTCTACAAACGTATTTAACATGGATTTGTTAGATTTACCTGTACGTGGCTATCTATCTAGCTAGCTATCTACGTTGCTCCCTCAGAAAGGCATACCATAGCTTAAGTTTTAATCCAAGGTAAATTTCTCGTGTTTAAGCCCACTGCTACACGTGCAATACTATTCAATATATTATAAACTTATATTCGCATGTCTGCTAACTTGTCAGGCTGCATGGCTTGATAGCAAACTTGACAGCTTGGACAAGAGTGCACACACACCAGGCAGCTCAGCTAAAAAAAGGTGAACCTACGTTCTCTTCTCGACAGGCAATCAGGATAGTGAGGTAGTTAGGTAGGCAGGGGACATCTCCATGCCTTGAACTCTCGAATCTCCATGCAGGCAGGATTATTGGCAACTGCTCCGCTATCATAGTTCAGCAATTGGGGAGTCGTATATTTGCTCAGTGTAAATGCACCGCATACAGTGCTCACATTGACCGCACGAAGTCATGCCTAAGCTATAGCTGTTATAGGAGGCAAAGTTCTAGAGTCTGGCACATTTTCCGGTTTGGGTCGCTAAAAATTAGAAAAAAATATAGATGTGTATAAAAATACACTATATACTACGCTTTTCTGGCTTGTGCACTCAGCGTCATCGCTTCCAAGGCGATTGCTTACTCTATATACATGGATGCATTGACAGAGGTTGAATTCTGTCGTCGAGACTACATTTAGATGTAAGGGTTACCTAAATCATTGTAAGTGCGATCACACAATGCAGCGAGGGCGTACATTGAGAAGAACGTGCTGCAGGTTCATGGAATATTAAAATTCAACCCACGATCAACGTCTGATTACGTCTAAATATAGAATGCAGTTAAAGATGCTTGCGGAAGCAAAATTCAAACTAGGACTTTAGGACTTTATTAAGACTTTACCTACAAATGCCGCAGTTTTCTAAATCAATAATTCTAAAGCTAATGCCACTTGTGAGTATTTACAACTTTTGATCTTATATAAAATAAAAAACAATGTGAACAACAATTACATATGACAAAATGTTTCATGACAAATTTAACATTTTCGCTTCCTCTCTAGCAAAGAAAGCTTAATCGGTTGATCTAATCCCATGTGCTTTTCCGCGGCTATTAAAGTACCATGTAAGGTGCAGAGTCAACACGACGGTGCATCCAGACACATAACATGTACTGCGGGTACTTCGATCAAAATTTAATTAAAGCGAAGAATGAGTTATCGAAAGAATGAGTTACTTCGAAAATATTTAGCTCATTTATTTTCCTAAATTTAGCAGAGTCTACCCACGCTTTTGAAAGAAACTCAATAAATTAAAAGGCTGAAAATCAACCACCCCGGCGTGGCAATTTATCGGAACTTACTTCTTCTTTTCACTTAATTTAATTTACATAAGTATCGCAAGTCAAAAATGAAAATTTTTATTTTGCAAAAATACTGTTAAACTTTAATACAAAAATATGGGCTTTTCTTAACTAAAAATGTTTTGTTTTATCAATCAAATCTTTTTAGTTTACTTTTCTTTGAAACTGCAGTGACCAGCGCACATAAACTGAATTCATACATATGGGCTTTTGATATGGGATTGATATGGGATTTAATGTCATTTTGTAATCAAATGCTTAATTTGAAATTTATGCCTAAGCTGTCACTGTGTAGGCCTAAAGGCTAAATATATGCGCATAAAACATGACTAAAATGTACTACTATTTAAGCAAATAATTGTACATTGTGTAGCAGCAACCCCAAAAAATGAAGAGTCCTTTATTGCATTGTCACAACAACCCTAAACCTCTAGACTATTAGCTGGCATAAAAAGGGAGGTATTTGGTGCAATACAGACCTTGGCTGCAATAGGGATAGAAGTTATCTTAGGAGATTTTAATTTTAATTCTATTGGTCAGAAGAAGGCACTCCCTTGAAAACAATTTGCATTCTTAGAGTCTTTAGAAGTTAAAATATATAGTATGAAATACAATGCTATTGACTAGGGCCTAGGCCTAGGGTAAAAAAACTGCAATGTATTTTGCAATTGAGCTAAAAATTATTATGCAACAAAGCTTTAGTTTAAGTTTAAATCTAATTGCATCATAAAATTGAATAAAAAAGTTTAAATGCATAAATAGGGCCTAAGTAATGTAATATTTGCATATATAACAGTACCAATCTTTTTATCATAAAAACAGTAACAATTCTTATTAAAATAGTTTTTGGCATTTTTGCAATTTATCTCTATATAACTAAACCTAAATACATAGCTAAAATATACAAAACAATATCTTGTATCCTTATTCTGTTCAGATTGCTTTGTGAATATGCTTGAAAGTGCCTCCAAAAGAAAGAGCCAATCTTAGTACTAACAATAAAATTGGCTGATTGTTTTTTATTCTGAGACATTCTGCCTCTTTATCTAAGAATATACTATTGATTAGGGGTATATTGCTCTTTTCTTTCCTAGATATATAGATCTTTCTCCTAGCATCTTGCTTAGGCCCTCTTGGGCCTCTCTAACCTTGCCAATTACTAGTCCTATTTGACAGGTATGTTGCTTCTCCTTTCACTAGACATTCTATCTTCTAGATATACTGCCTCCTTTTGCCATTCTAGACATTCTAGACATCAGGCCTTTTGTTTATCCTTAAGCTATAAATCCTTCCTTTTTTATCTATTAGGCATCCCACCCTTATCAAATTCTTCATTAAGCATATTGCCATTCTTTATTAGAATTACCCTTTATGATTATGCACCTTTGTTTCCCAGGCAACTCTAGTCCACTACATAGCCTTTTCTCTTCTTCCTAGATTGAATTTAGCTTTACTTAGACTATTTTGCCCCTTGGACAATTACATTACCAGAATATTAATCAAGCATACTTTTTATAGCAATATAGATACAAAATTTCCCCCTCCCTCCTATAACTTTAAGAAGTACTGGAATTCCCTATCACAATTTAGTGTTAGCAGTAGGGCCTAGAATGACAAAATCAACAAAGACCACTAGAACAAATACATGGCATTGATAGAGATTAAAAACCCCCAGAACTTTCTCTTAGAACACATATATAAAACAAAATGAAGAGGTCTATAATCCAAGATATAATTTTTGTGCAAAATCTTAGACATGTTACATTTAGGTTAATAAATAGTTGAGCATTTGTGCACACATTTTTGGCAAACTTGTATAATTAAAAGGTTTATATATGTAGGTTTTTTGTAATCATAAGAATCTTATGGGATTTCATTTTAAAATGTTGCATAATACACTTGTTACACATAAAACAAAAGTTATTGCATTAAAAAGCAAAGCCACAGAGTACTAAATTAATATTAAAGAAAAAAATTCTAATCTTTTAGATATTTAATAAAATTTAGTATGGAAAAACTGATAAAATGTTTCTTGTAAAATTCAGAAGCCAAAAAACTTGTATAGTTTAAGGCAAAAAATTGTATGCCATAGGTTAAAAAATCATAAAGTAACAAGTAGAAATTATTTTGTATATAATAAAAAATCACAATTCTATTACATATGCCAAGTACAAAGAGCCTATATAAGTTGCCATTATTTATACATTTGTTTATAGGCTTGTATAAAACTATTGCCTATATGGCTTTGAGCTAAACTATTAATGCATTAAATGGCATATATAGAAAGCTTCTTTTTGGTATAGACCTTATTTTTAAAGGCTTGATAAAGGAAATTATAAGAGAAAGAAAGTAAAAGTTTATTTATTAGACATATAGCTCTTATAAAGCATGACAAGGTAATGGCTATAAAGCACATGTTCGAATCTATATATGCTTTTAATGTTAGTTATATAGTAGTTTAACTATTACAATATATTATTTTTGGCACTTATGCTATATTATGTTATATATCTATAGGTTTTCTAAATTTATTCTAATAGGACACAAAATGATTATCATTGAAGTGCCCTGGGTTTTTGCCAAAGACAGGGTGCAAAGTGGCACCTAGTGCTTAATTTCAAGGTGCAATTTTAAGGCTAAAAGTGTAATTTCTTAAAGTGAAAAGTGCAAATAAGTCTTAAAAGGAAAATAGATAGTGAGACTTCACCTAAACTGCACCCACTTGTTCATTTCAGGTTCATAATAATTAAAGTGTCTATTGCAAAAATTTATTCCTACCAAAGCAACTATAAATTAGCACCTTACAGAAGTTCTGCAAATAATACTTGTTGAACAAATAGCAGTTAAAAAGCTATTTATTGATAGGACTAACTAAGTAAAATTATATTAAAAAAGTAGATCTCAAACTATAAAAACAATAATCAATTTAAATAACTAAACCTATTGCATTGGCTGAGTATAGGAATATTTTGCAACTTACCCAAAAACAAAGAAAAAATCTTTAATTTGTTATTAATTTTAGTTAAAAAGGGATAGGATCATAAGAAAAGTTTATCAAATACAAGTTCTTAGCAAAAATTGTGATTTATAGTAGCTGAGTAAAAAGAGAAAAAAGTGCCATGAAGAATCAAAATATCAGAATATATTAATACAAATGATCTAAGTTCATTACTTTGAAGCTTTCTGTATCAAATCCATTTTTGTTAGATTTATTTCTTAACTTAAGCCAAAACAATGTTTTTCCTGTTTACTACTTGCAGTAGGCTAAAACAGATAACTGCTAAAAACTAAATTTTCCAGATTCACACTGAATCGGAGAAACCTAACAGCAACGCCAATTAGCATTCTAATCAGAATTAGACGACAATGCACTCCAGGGGATCAAATAGCCAATGGGATAATGGCGGCAGCGGTAGTGGGAGCGGCAGTCGCTGGGGCAGCCGATCTCAGTCCAGCTCTGGTGGTGGCAGTCGTTGGGACTCCTCTGGCGGCGGCGGCGGGAGCATTTTAGAATCGCCCAGGCCGCCCATAGGTGCCATAGGCGCCATACACAGATTCTCTCCGCCAGCATCGTCCACTGCCAGTAGTGGGGGAATCCGGCCACTGATGCCCGGTCCGCCGTTGCAGCAGCCGCCGCAGCAGCCGCCGATGACGTCAATGCCGATGCAGATGACGACTCAGCCGCCGCCGCCGCCGCCGCCATTCAGTTTGCCGCCGCCGGCACTGCCGCCATCCGGTCCGCCGATTGCATCTTTTCAACAGCAGCAGCAACAGGCGGCCGCTGCGGCTGCTATGCTGCAGCAACAGTCTCAGGCTGAGCAGCAGACTCTGCAACAGATGTTAGTAAATGCTGAACAGAGGCTAAGCCAGAGCGAGACAAATTTAACCGCCCAATTCGAAGCAGCAATCGCCTCGCAGGAGCAGCAATCTGACGAGTTAATTAACCGTCGCCGACTGGAACAATTGCATTCTCTGTGCACCGTGATGAGCATGTCATTAGAAGAGATTGACGCCGCAGTTCAGCCTGTAGTTGACGCTTGCACTAAAGAGAACATCAGCGCCGCTAAGAATTGGATGCTAGACCGTGCACAGAATTCAGCCGCCACCGAAGTATTTGCTAATTTTCTATTAGCTCGTTCAATCGCTTTGGGACAAGAATTCGCGCCTAGGCTGCATCTGATCTACCTGGTTAATGATCTGTTGCATCATTGTAGGCGACGCAATGCGGAATCTCTGATTGGCGCTTTGCAGGTTTGTTATGTATAATTTTCATTTTTAGTATATATTTTTAATATATAGGATGATTTGTATAACTGTTATGTTTGTTACAGTTCATGTGCCTTGAGTAGGAGATGATTGAGTAGGATTTGATGATTGAGTAGGAGATAATTATTGAGTAGGAGATGATGATTGAGTAGGAGATGATGATTGAATAGGAGATGAAGATTGAGTAGGAGTTGATAATTAAGTAGGAGATGACCGAGTAGGAGTTGATGATCGAGTAGGAGTTGATGATTTGAGTAGGAGATGAAAATTGAGTAGAATATGACTGAGTAGGAGATGACGATTGAGTAGGAAATCATGGTTGAGTAGGAGATGACGATTGAGTAGGAAATCATGGTTGAGTAGGAGATGATGATTGAGTAGGAAATGATGACTGAGTAGGAAATGATGACTGAGTAGGAAATGATGATTGAGTAGGAAATGATGACTGAGTAGGAAATGATGACTGAATAGGAAATGATGATTGAGTACTGAGTAGGAGATGACGATTGAGTAGGAAATTATGATCGAGTAGAAAATTATGATTGAGTAAGAGATTATGATTGACAAGGATTGAGTGGGAGATGAATATTGAATAAGAAATGAAGATTGAGTGGGGGCTAAATGCAGATGGGGAAGCTGAATGCAGATGGGGAGGCTGAATGCAGATGGGGAGGCTGAATGCAGGTAGGGAAGCTGAATGCTCAAGCTGAGGCCCGAAAGCTTGAGGTGAGCCGAACCAAACAACTGTAGGGGGATTAACAACAGCTGTGCGTGTGTGTTGAAGGCAGAATGACTCGCCTCCCTAAAGCCTGTCAATAGATTTCAGTGTCTGATGCTAGCGCAACAGTAATCGGATCACTGTGTTTCTTTATATTTTATTTCTCTAGCCTGCTTGCTACAGCGAAGAGATGAAGTGAAAAAGAGGGGTTCACATGATTTATTTTGCGTGATTCCTGCGCGACAAGTGGAGACAAACACAGGCAAGAAAGGCATTTCCTTAGCATGCTAGTGCGACCTAAAAAAGCTAAAAGCAACGGTGCACAAGAAGGTTGTACAACTTTTTAATGCTTCATTGCTCCCTTCTTTACATTTTCTGCTGACACAGGGGCAATCATAATGTTTTTGCAAGGGTTTCTCAGTTCTCTTTTCCCGGTTCGTTAAGAAACGAATGCAACGCATAACTTTTTTTAAATTTGCTTTTTGCTATTTAAAAGCTCTGCTTATGTCGGAATTTTAAAGCAATAACTGAAGTCATAAAAATGATCAGCAAGATAAAAACATTGCGTGCGAAATAGTTATTATTATTCGAAAAAGAGAGTGAAATGATGAAGAGAAAAAACGGAACAACAGGAGACTGGAAGGGAGCAGCAGAGAAGACTGGAAGGGAACAGCAGAGAAGACTGGATGGGGAACAGCAGAGAAGACTGGAAGGGAGCAGCAGAGAAGACTGGAAGGGAACAGCAGAGAAGACTGGATGGGGAAGCAGAGAAGACTGGAAGGGAGCAGCAGAGAAGACTGGATGGGGAAGCAGAGAAGACTGGAAGGGAACAGCAGAGAAGACTGGAAGGGAGCAGCAGAGAAGACTGGATGGGAGCAGCAGAGAAGACTGGAAGGGAGCAGCAGAGAAGACTGGATGGGGAAGCAGAGAAGACTGGAAGGGAACAGCAGAGAAGACTGGAAGGGAGCAGCAGAGAAGACTGGAAGGGAGCAGCAGAGAAGACTGGATGGGGAAGCAGAGAAGACTGGAAGGGAACAGCAGAGAAGACTGGAAGGGAGCAGCAGAGAAGACTGGAAGGGAGCAGCAGAGAAGACTGGATGGGGAAGCAGAGAAGACTGGAAGGGAGCAGCAGAGAAGACTGGATGGGGAAGCAGAGAAGACTGGAAGGGAACAGCAGAGAAGACTGGAAGGGAGCAGCAGAGAAGACTGGAAGGGAGCAGCAGAGAAGACTGGATGGGAACAGCAGAGAAGACTGGAAGGGAGCTGCAGAGAAGACTGGATGGGAACAGCAGAAGAAGACTGGATGGGGAAGCAGAGAAGACTGGAAGGGAGCAGCAGAGAAGACTGGATGGGGAAGCAGAGAAGACTGGAAGGGAGCAGCAGAGAAGACTGGATGGGAACAGCAGAAGAAGACTGGATGGGGAAGCAGAGAAGACTGGAAGGGAGCAGCAGAGAAGACTGGAAGGGAACAGCAGAAGAAGACTGGATGGGGAACAGCAGAAGACTGGAAGGGAGCAGCAGAGAAGACTGGAAGGGAGCAGCAGAGAAGACTGGATGGGGAAGCAGAGAAGACTGGAAGGAGAACAGCAGAATAAGACTGGAAGGAGAACAGCAGAATAAGACTGGAAGGAGAACAGCAGAATAAGACTGCTGGAAGGGAACAGCAGAAGAAGACTGGAAGAGGAACAGCAGAAGGACTGAGAGGTTAAACAAGAGATGGTAGCGTCAATTAGAAAAATTGCAATGAGAACACAGAAGGCAGAAATAAATCAGGAAAAATTGTGAGCTAATTAAATTAGATCAAAGAAATTTTGGCCCTTCAACAGTCCTCTCTGGTCTCTAAGGAAGCGAAGCGTCTTGAATTTTTCTTTTGTGTTGAGGTGTTAAAATAAAAAAATCGATACTCTGCACAGGCTTACTGTCTAGAATTTCCGTGTGTGCAACAAATGCGCTTGAAGAAAGCTGCACTCTATTTCTTTCTTAATTCAGAACTGGCAAGAGCACGGGCCAATGGCAGTGGGAATCCTGTTAAGCTATTAGTCAGATCTTCAAATATTCCTCATCTTATATTCCCGTTTCATTTCGAGAATTGTCTATTTGTACATTCCTTTGTTAACAGATTTTCAAATAGACTCCGGTCTCTTGAGATAATTATAAAATGACGGAAGAATGTTAAGGACAATACAGAAGGCCTAGGGCCCTTTAAAAAGGTAAATAGATTCAGGATTTACAAAATATGAAGGTTTATGCAATGATCCGTATTTTATTCGTAACATTAATTTTCCGGATTTATTCTTTAAATGTGAACGCTGTAGTTGTTTGTTTGAAATATAAATTTTCCGGGTTTATAGCTAATCTAAATTTTCTTTAGTCATTCGGAATACAAAATTTCAAATTTGGTGTAGTTACCTCTGCAAATTTTCAGGTGTAAAGAATGTAAATATTTCGGTATTAAAAATGGAAAATTTCCGGTGTTATTTAGAACGTAAATATTCCGGTGTTATTAAGAACGTAAATTTTTCGGTGTTATTGGAAACGTCAACTGTCGGATTTCTAGTTTTTTTAAAAAGTGAATTGTCCAAAAATTTGACATGAATGTTAATAAATACTCATGCAATCAATAAACTAAAAATCTATCGTTCCCCATCACCCACCGCAGGCGGTGATAGTCCCAATGTTCAGCCAGGCGCACAAGCTAGTAGCAAGCGACCCCGAACGTGCCCAGAAGCTGGAGAAGGTTCGCTCACTGTGGGTGCAGAACGCCTACTTTCCCGAGGCGGTGACTCAGGCCCTGTCTTCCGACTGCGAGGCCGCCTACGCCAAGTGGCGTCAGGACCGCCTTGCCGAGTCGGACTTGGCGCAGGAGGCGTCCCAGATTCGAATCCAATGTCAAGCCAAGTGCGAGGAGTTGCAACGGCAGCACACGGAGTTTGAGAAGCATCTGCGCGACCAGATCGAGCAGCAGCGGACCAGGGTGCAGCAGATCATCGGGCAGGCCGCTGCCGCCGCCGCCGCTGCCGCCGCCAGGTCCTCCGAGAGCGCTGCGTCTGTCCCTTTGTCGGTGCCCGCCGCCTCTTCCTCCACTGCTACGCAGTCTTTGAATTCAACAGCTTCCAATAGCAATTTCGGTCCAAATAAACCCGGCGGCCTGCTGCCTCTGCCGGACCTCTCCAGGCCTCCGCCTGGGTTCGCGCCCGGCCAGCCACCGCCGCCACCGCAGCCGCTGCTGCCGCCGCCGGCCGCTCTCATATCCAAGCCGGAGAAGCCTCAGGCGCCTTATTACCAACAGCCGGCCAGTTTAATGGTGCCGCTAATACCGCTGCACGCCACCGCCTATACAGAGCTGGATCCCGACCAGCTCATGCTGCCCGCTCGCCATCCCATCAGCGAGTTCATCCGGGCCGCACTAGACTCCTATTCGGCGCCGCCGTCGCACGACAGTCCGCGCGACTCCGAAGGCTGGGAGCGGCTCGGTTTATTCGAATTCTACAAGGCCAAGGATCGGGCTAGGAAATCGCTGCTGGCCGCTACTAAAGCCGACGGCGAGACAGCGGAGGGCCGCGTGTTTGAGCGCGACGACTGGCTAGAGGAGCGAGCCAAAGAGAGGCGGCATCGCGGCGACGGCAACGGCGGAGGAAGCGGCGGCGGCGGCGGTGGCGGCAGCGGCAGCGGCGGCAACCCGTCGAGTCCGCCTAGCCGGGCCGGCCCGGGCGCCACTCTCGGCTTCTTGTCGCGTCGAGCCCGCAGCATACACAGTGACAGCGGAGACAGCAGAAGCCGCAGCCGGAGTCGCAGCCGGAGCCGCAGTCGCAGTCGCAGCAGAAGTCGAAGCCGCAGCCGGAGTCGCAGCCGCAGCGACAGCCGAAGCCGAAGCCGAAGCCCTAGTCGCAGCCGCAGCCGTTCGGCCTCCAATAGTCGAGGCGGCGCAGGCGGCGGCGAAGGTGGAGTTGCTGCTGCCGGCTCGCGGTCGCCCAGTCCGCCTTCGTTCACGTCAGCCGGCCGCGTCAATCGTCCATCGGCTTCGGCTTCGTCGAGCAGTCGGATGCCGCGCGCTATCGGCGCTCTGGTTGTTGGGCCGCGCGGCGGATTCGCGCCCCGACGAGCAGGCGGCGCCGCTTTCGACAGGCCGGCGGCGTCCTCAGAAGATCGACTGGGCCTTGGCGCGGAGTGTTCATCAACTGGCTCGGCAACTGGCGGCGGCAACCGGCGGGGAGGCTCCGCTGCCGCCGATCCATTCACAGCGTTTCGAGCGCGAATGTCCAGGGGCTACGTGGATTCGATGAAATCTTCGAAGCCGGATAATTGATTAGTTAATTGTTCCACTGATTTATTAGCTTTTAGTTGGTTAATTGATTGATTAGGTGATTGGGTGATTGATTTGTTGATTGGTTGGTTGATTGGGTGATTGATTTGTTGATTGGTTTGTTGATTGATTGGTTGATTGGTTGGTTGATTGGGTGATTGATTTGTTGATTTGGTCATTGATTGGTTGATTGGGTGATTGATTTGTTGATTGGTTTGTTGATTGGTTTGTTGATTGGTTGGTTGATTGGTTGATTGATTGGTTGATTGGGTGATTGATTTGTTGATTTGGTTATTGATTGGTTGATTGGATGATTGATTTGTTGATTGATTGGTTGACTGAATGGTTGATTGATTGGGTAATTAGGTGATTGATTTGTTGATTTGGTTATTGATTGGTTGATTGGATGATTGATTTGTTGATTGATTGGTTGGTTGATTGTTTATCGTTTGGTTAACAATTTGTTTGACTGGTTGATTCATTGACTGACTGACCGATCAATCTGCTCAGCAATCCCCGATGGCCATGCAGCTGGCAGTCCTAACGGCATGTTCATTCAATGAAATGCATTTCAAATTCGCGCGCTCAAATTTTAACAAAACTATAACTTGTTTACTGCAGACTACAGTCTGAGTAGATCTATTTTTATTATTCTTCAATTCATCCTCATCGATTGACACGAAAACATCCCGTGTTTAAGCGCGAATTTGAATTGAAATTTCATATTTTCATTTTAGTAGACTTATTCTAACTAGATTGCCGGCAGAAAAGTTGTGTGTCGCATTTTTCAATTTTGTATAGCCGATATAAGATAGCTTTATTGCCTGTAGCTAAGCTGTTTGCTGTATTAATTAAGTGGAAGCAATTAAATTTGATGAGGCAAGCCAACATAATAATTGGTTCGTTGCGTGCAAAAAAAGTCATGTTTCAGTTTAAAATCTAATTTCCTGGCTAGCAATGTTTACTAACAGAAATTTGACAGTGATAAGACAGCTTCTATATTTCTGAAACAAAATATTATTCCATCAGGTGTGCAGCATTTTTGTTCCTATACTAATAAATAGCCTGTTTAAGTAAATTTAATGCTAGCTAACTTTTCTTACATAAGGACCTGTTAATGCAACTCTTTATACTGTATACTGTAATCTTATTGCATTATTGTGTCATAACTTTATCGCACATTGCTTTTTTGAAAGAAGCAGCCAATGAAACCGAGTGACCCAATTGTGAGGCTGACTCGATGCGTTAAATAAATATATCTATAAAATTGTACTCATGCTTACTTTAATTTGCATTGTACTTTGTATACTTGTAATCGCTGTAGTTAACGATGCTTCATTTGCTGATTTACTAAACGTGGTCTCTTCCCTGTGCTTTCCCTGTCTTCTCCCCTGTGCCTTCCGTCTTCTCCTCTGTGCCTTCCCTGTCTTCTTCCTTGTGCCTTTCTAGTTATCTCCCCTGTGCCTTCCCTCCCTCTGGTAAATAAACCAGATAACACCACAAGATAATTTGCGAATCTTGTCAGATTCACTACCGATTTCCTTGTTTAAGGTGCGAAACTGGTGAAACCACCAGATTCGTCACCAGGTAATTTTTTGTTTTCTTGTTTGACTGTTATCTGGTGAGTTATCTGAATTTCACCAGATAACATGGCCCGAATCTTGCTTAGAAATCAGATTACATGACAAGATTTGCCACCAGATAATTTTTTGTTTTCTTGGTTGATTGAATCTTGTTTGAATCGGATTTTCACAGGATAACATGGTGCGAATCTTGTTTGAAAGACAGATAACAGTACAAGATTTAAATCAGGATAACTGTGCGTTATCTAGTCTGTAAGAAACCTGTGTGAATCTGAAATTTACCGGATAACAGGATGCGAATCTGGTTTGCAAACCAGATAATGGAAAAAGATTTCAATCAAGATGCCTTTGTGTTATCCGGTCTGTAAGAACCCGTTGTACTTTTCACCCATAATTTTTTTCAGAATTTCGTGATCCAGGCCTGATTTATTAATTGATTTCCAAGTGAAGGCCCGGATCAGCATTTTTAGCCCGGAATAGCCCCTTTTTCCGGAAATGTGATCCTGCAAAAGTTCGGGAAAAAGGAAAGCTGTTCCGGCTGCATTTTCCGAAATTTTTCACCTTGAACACTGCTAAATTCTAATTGTAGACCCAAATTTCAGGTTTTCCAAATGAAAATGTTCTGGATGAGATTTCAGGAGTTCAGTCGGAATTCCTCAGTGATCTAGATCAAGTGATTCGGCAAATCCACAGGGATCAGCTCCCATTGACTCGAATCTCGATGAAGTTATGGATAAGACTGGACTTCGCGTCTGTTGTGGCTCAAGGCAGCTCATAAGCTGACCTGCGATGGATAATCAATCCTCGCTTCTGTTGGGACTCAAGGCAGCTCATAAGCTGACCTGCGATGGATAATCAATCCTCGCTTCTGTTGGGACTCAAGGCAGCTCATAAGCTGACCTGCGATGGATAATCAATTCTCGCTTCTGTTGGGACTCAAGGCAGCTGATATGCTGACCTGCGATGGATAATCAATCCTCGCTTCTGTTGGGACTCAAGGCAGCTGATATGCTGACCTGCGATGGATAATCAATCCTCGCTTCTGTTGGGACTCAAGGCAGCTCATAAGCTGACCTGCGATGGATAATCAATCCTCGCTTCTGTTGGGACTCAAGGCAGCTGATATGCTGACCTGCGATGGATAATCAATCCTTGCTTCTGTTGTGGCTCAAGGCAGCTGATATGCTGACCTGCGATGGATAATCAATCCTCGCTTCTGTTGGGACTCAAGGCAGCTAATATGCTGACCTGCGATGGATAATCAATCCTCGCTTCTGTTGGGACTCAAGGCAGCTGATATGCTGACCTGCGATGGATAATCAATCCTCGCTTCTGTTGGGACTCAAGGCAGCTAATATGCTGACCTGCGATGGATAATCAATCCTCGCTTCTGTTGTGGCTCAAGGCAGCTGATATGCTGACCTGCGATGGATAATCAATTCTCGCTTCTGTTGGGACTCAAGGCAGCTGATATGCTGACCTGCGATGGATAATCAATCCTCGCTTCTGTTGTGGCTCAAGGCAGCTGATATGCTGACCTGCGATGGATAATCAATCCTCGCTTCTGTTGTGGCTCAAGGCAGCTGATATGCTGACCTGCGATGGATAATCAATTCTCGCTTCTGTTGGGACTCAAGGCAGCTGATATGCTGACCTGCGATGGATAATCAATCCTCGCTTCTGTTGTGGCTCAAGGCAGCTGATATGCTGACCTGCGATGGATAATCAATCCTCGCTTCTGTTGGGACTCAAGGCAGCTGCTAAGCTGACCTGCGAGGGGCAAAGTGCCATATATCAGCAAACGCTAGCGCTCGTAATGGGAGGCCGTGCCCACCCTCCCTGCAGGTGATAGCTTTGTTGGCTCTTCGACAAACTATTGCATTCTTTTTGTGCTGGAGAGGTTTGACTCCCAATGGCATGTAGTCTGTCGCGGTTTCTTAGTGTATCAGATTACCCTATTATCTGGTGCAGCTGGGTGTCTAGATGGAGCTGTGGCATGGTTCCAAAAGCTCCTACTGGCCCAGTTCTAAGGTAGCCTTTTTTTAAGACAGATGTTATTCTAGCTCTTGCAAGAGCATGCTCCATTGGGTTGTCTAAAGCGTCTGCAGTGTTGGTGTATGGCCACCAGTGAAGGATAATTGAACCCCGCTTCAACCGATGAATCAAAGTTGAGCAGTTGACTGAAAATGCTGACCTGCGAGGGGTAATCAAACCTCGCGTCTGTTGTGGCTCAAGGCAGCTGCTAAGAGTAGTCACTTTTATTTGACTACGCGGGTCAATCTTTAATCCGAGGGGTAATAAAGCCTCGAAATTGCAAGGTGAATTGATCTGCTTTACGGCGGCACTGTAGCGTCCGTAATGTGAGGCTGTGCCCATCCTCCGTACAGGTGACAATTGAAAAATTGTTGCGCCCTGATTGTGTGCGAGAGGTTTGACTACCACTGGCATGTAGTCTATCACAGCTGCTTAGTGTGTCAACCGGCTGAATGATTCTATCGTCATATTTGACGCTTAGAAGCATGGGTCAGCCAACCATATTGTTTGGCACAGCTGGGTGTCTAGACGGAGACTGTGGCATGGTTCCAAATAGCTCTAACTGGCCCAGTATGCAAAGCAGCTTTCCTATTAAGATAGACGCTAATCCGATTTTTTCGGTGCATGCTCCATTGGTTTGTCTAAGGCGTTTGCAGTTGCACCAGCCGAGAGCAGATCAAGTCAAGAGAGCAGTCGTTACAGACCATGAGTGTCGGTAATCTTGTCGAGATTTAATAAATCCTCGAACAAGTCAAGGGAGTAGTCGTTACAGACCATGAGTGTCGGCAATCTTGTCAGCCACTTTTTCCGGAGGGTGTCACTGCTTCGAACGACGCAGTTGATGACGCCGTTGGACGATCGTCAATCGCACTAGCGACATCTGCAACGCCAATTCGGTTGGATATTACCGTTGGCGCACGGGATTGCGAAGACAATCAGGTAAGAGTTTCCAGCGTAGTCGGCATTTCGTGGACGCAACGAAGCCAGCGCCGCGCGAGCCGGCGCATCAGATGATACACCATTCACTTTGTCTCCGGTCTACGAGCAGCCGATCAACGAAAGCCAGTTGATTCCGGACGACGACTATGCTACGAATGACAATTCTATCGACGCAGCTGACATTACTAGTGAACAATCTGGTAATGATTGTCAGCGAACCGTCGCTGTCTGTTAGAGCTGGGCGATCGAGTGTGTATGTACATTGCTGTTTCTTTATAACTGTGTATATTTTGGGGAAACTGCCTTCCATCGCCATTTAATTTAACTTTAATATTGCAGAGTCGTTCCATTGCGCCGGCATATAATGCAAGCCCCCGTCAGTGGTCTCATTAATCGCCTTCCACGCGCGCGACCCGATCTTTCAAACGTCTGGCTCACGCGTCGACTGCCATCAGAGTCGCGTCCGAGTACAGCAGGTCCGACCTGCGACTCAGCACCAGCTCGCAGCAGATCACCAATTCAGTAGTATCAATTAGTATCCACAGTATAAGTAGGTCTACTTATAACTCGACTGTCGAAACTCATACGTATGCCACGCTGTTCTCCAGAAGTTTTCGTTCCTGTTGAGCTTTTTCCTGTTCCTTGTTTAGTTTGTATAAGGCGCTTACAAAGTACAACCCGCTGTTAAATATAGATGCTACTCATAAAATCTTGAATCACCAACTTCTTATACGCATATTTACTGCGAAATTTGATGTCAATGCCTTCCGGCTTCTTTCGCATGAATTACCCGACTGTTACCTGGTCAGCGAATCCTGTTTGCCAGACAGGATAACAAACGATAACAAACAGGATAACACGATGTTTCCCTGCAGGATTCGCATGAATTACCCGACTGTTACCTGGTCAGCGAATCCTGTTTGCCAGACAGGATAACAAACGATAACAAACAGGATAACACGATGTTTCCCTGCAGGATTCGCATGAATTACCCGACTGTTACCTGGTCAGCGAATCCTGTTTGCCAGACAGGATAACAAACAGGATAACACGATGTTTCCCTGCAGGATTCGCATGAATTACCCGACTGTTATCTGGTCAGCAAATCCTTTTTAAATCTTGTTTCAAACAAGGAAACGTAAGATTTCGTCACGCAAACAAGATTCATACAAGATAACATTTTGCATAACCGGAATAGGGCATGTTATCTTGTTTGAGCGAATGTTATCTTGTGGTGTTATCTGGTTTATTTACCAGAGGGAGCTGTCTTCTCTGTGCCTTTCCTGTTATCTCCCCTGTGCCCTCCCTGTCTTCTCTGTGCCTTTCCTGTTATCTCCTCTGTGCCCTCCCTGTCTTCTCCCCTGTGCCCTCCCTGTCTTCTCCCCTGTGCCCTCCCTGTCTTCTCCCCTGTGCCCTCCCTGTCTTCTCCCCTGTGCCCTCCCTGTCTTCTCCCCTGTGCCTTCCCTGTTATCTCCCCTGTGCCTTCCCTGTCTTCACCCCTGTGCCCTCCCTGTCTTCTCCCCTGTGCCTTCCCTGTTATCTCCCCTGTGCCTTCCCTGTCTTCACCCCTGTGCCTTCCCTGTCTTCTCCCCTGTGCCTTCCCTGTCTTCTCCTCTGTGCCTTCCCTGTCTTCTTCCTTGTGCCTTTTCAGTTATCTCCCCTGTGCCTTTCCAGTTATCTCCCTTGTGCCTTCCCTGTCTTCTCTGTGCCTTCGCTGGCATAGTTTTATTGCAGCTGGCCACAAGTATAAGCCTTCTGTAACCAAGTTTATCAGGCTTAGAAAAAGAGTCCTTACTAAAAGAAGCTGTCTGTGTCCCATTGAACGTACGAGTACTAAGCAAACGCACTGGGAACTTTGAGCAAATTATTCTTAGACTCTGGTTGTAGAATTGGAGCACTATGTCATCTTTGCGTACAAGCACAAAGAGAAGGAAGCTGAGCTTAGCTTACTCAGATCTTGATGAGGCGGAGCGCTCCGTGTGCACGGATCGCTACAAGGACGGGTAAAAAAAAGTCTTGCCTGCTTGACTTCGCGGTGCGCTGTTTCAAAGATTTGCTTTTTGAAGATGCCAGTATTTTGTCTGATTAGCTATGAGATGTTCGCTGCTCTGCTTTTTCTGCTCTGTTTTCTTAAAAAATATAATGTATTTTCCAATGAAATCTTCCGAGGACACTGAAGCTGCCACCTTTGCAGCCCTTCAGGGTCAGGCGCTACCCCTTGTGGCACTTCAGGGTCAGATGCTACCCATTGTGACACTTCAGGGTCAGATGCTACCCCTTGTGGCACTTCAGGGTCAGATGCTACCCCTTGTGACACTTCAGGGTCAGGCACTACCCCTTGTGACACTTCAGGGTCAGGCACTACCCCTTGTGACACTTCAGGGTCAGATGCTACCCCTAATTGTGACACTTCAGGGTCAGGCACTACCCCTTGTGACACTTCAGGGTCAGATGCTACCCCTAATTGTGACACTTCAGGGTCAGGCACCACCCCTTGTGACACTTCAGGGTCAGATGCTACCCCTTGTGACACTTCAGGGTCAGGCGCTACCCCTTGTGACACTTCAGGGTCAGATGCTACCCCTTGTGGCACTTCAGGGTCAGATGCTACCCCTTGTGACACTTCAGGGTCAGGCGCTACCCCTTGTGACACTTCAGGGTCAGATGCTACCCCTTGTGACACTTCAGGGTCAGATGCTACCCCTTGTGGCACTTCAGGGTCAGATGCTACCCCTTGTGACACTTCAGGGTCAGGCGCTACCCCTTGTGACACTTCAGGGTCAGATGCTACCACTTGTGACACTTCAGGGTCAGGCGCTACCCCTTGTGACACTTCAGGGTCAGATGCTACCCCTTGTGACACTTCAGGGTCAGATGCTACCCCTTGTGGCTTTTCAGGGTCAGATGCTACCCCTCGTGGCCCTTCAGGGTGAGATGCTACCTTTGAGAGCTCTTCCAACGCAAATAATTATAAGAAGGACAGAAATGCGAATAGGAATTTTTGTTCAGCTATCTCTCTGAGCTTACACTGCAGACATCTACCTGTATGGCGTGGCGTGCACAACGGTTGATTGAGGGATTCTGTCTATCAATTATGCGACAATAATTAAAGAATCAATTGCGGCTTTCTCACCTGATGGCACTGGAACTCAATTACATATTCTGAGAGAGAACGCAGAGCGGCTTCTGGGAAATCAGTATAAGCTTTTTTGATGATCAGGTCAAATCCAGCTGCCGGTTTCAGAGCAACAGCAGTCAATCTCAGCTGTCAATATTAGAGTCTCAGCTGTCAATATTAGAGTCTCAGCTGTCAATATTTGAGTCTCAGCTGTTAATATTAGAGTCTCTGCTGTCAATATTAGAGTCTAAACTGTCACTATTAGAGTTTTAGCTGTCAATATTAGAGTCTAAACTGTCACTATTAGAGTTTTAGCTGTCAATATTAGAGTCTCAGCTGTCAATATTAGAGTCTCAGCTGTCAATATAATATTAGAGTCTCACCTGTCAATATTAGAGTCTCAGCTGTCAATATTAGAGTCTAAACTGTCATGATTAGAGTTTTAGCTGTCAATATTAGAGTCTCAGCTGTCAATATTAGAGTCTCAGCTGTCAATATAATATTAGAGTCGCACCTGTCAATATTAGAGTCTCAGCTGTCAATATTTGAGTCTCAGCTGTTAATATTAGAGTCTCAGCTGTTAATATTAGAGTCTCAGCTGTCAATATTAGAGTCTCAGCTGTCAATATTAGAGTCTCAGCTGTTAATATTAGAGTCTCAGCTGTTAATATTAGAGTCTCAGCTGTCAATATTAGAGTCACAGCTGTCAATATTAGAGTCTCAGCTGTCAATATTAGAGTCTCAGCTGTCAATATTAGAGTCTCAGCTGTCAATATAATATTAGAGTCTCAGCTGTCAATATTAGAGTCTCAGCTGTCAATATTAGAGTCTCAGCTGTCAATATTAGAATCCCAGCTGTCAATATTAGAATCCCAGCTGTCAATATTAGAGTCTCAGCTGTCAATATTAGAATCCCAGCTGTCAATATTAGAGTCCCAGCCTTCAAATTCAACACTTTAAAATGCAATTCTGCAGTGCCAGACTCAACTAACTCAATTTTTTTCATTCTCACTCTCCTCCCTTGGTTGCCATGACTAGCCGAGACAAATTGACCTCTACATCAGTATTTTCTTGTACATGCAACAAAATTTGAAACTTAACAAGTTGATCAGTATCCCATTTCGCTACAGAGCAGATGCACTGTACTAAACATTCGACAGATGCCTAGAATTTAACGAACAAATCGCTTGTGAACATCTGCCACGAAAAAAGGACGACAGTTTCAATTTTCGTTTAGCTAACACAACTAGATTTATTGCTGTCAAGGTCCTAAGCTAAAAAATGATAGAAATGGGCTGAAGAGGGGTGCCTGTGGTCACATATAGCGCCTCGGGCTGCGGGATCGCCCTTCCAGAACGACAGGCGAACTCGGGCAACTCCGTTTTGCTTACACACAGCACTACATTCTACACAATATGAGATTACAGTATACAGACACTACTGGATGCAATCACTATACAGGGCACATGAGTGCACAGCATACATTGATTTCCACGCACTTTCTCGTAGAAACTTTTCTCTGTCATTTATATAGCATCGCGAATCGTCTGTTAAAGAATAGACGAACAACATCGATTTACAGTGCTGCATTTGGTGCGTTGAACTTTTGTGAATTCTTGGTGACAAACTGGGTGAATGGTTACTGGTAAGTTCAAGCAAGGGTTCCAACACTTCAAGCACAATCCAACAAGCCAAATCCAAATTCAACAATCCAACAAGCCAAATTCAACAATCCAACAAGCCAAATTCAACAATCCAACAAGCCAAGTTCAACAAGCCGAATTCAACAATCCAACAAGCCAAATTCAACAAGCCAAATTAAACAATCCAACAATCTAAGAAGCCAATTTTTACAATCCAACAAGCCAAATTCTACAATCCAACAAGCGGAATTCAACAATCCAACAAGCCAAATTCTACAATCCAACAAGCCAAATTCAACAATCCAACAAGCCAAAATAAAAAATCTAACAATCCAACAAGCCAAACTCAACAATCCAACAAGCCAAACTCAACAATCCAACAAGCCAAACTCAACAATCCAACAAGCCAAACTCAACAATCCAACAAGCCAAACTCAACAATCCAACAAGCCATACTCAACAGTCCAACAAGCCAAACTCAACAATCCAACAAGCCAAACTCAACAATCTAACAAGCCATACTCAACAATCCAACAAGCCAAACTCAACAATCTAACAAGCCATACTCAACAATCCAACAAGCCAAACTCAACAATCCAACAAGCCAAACTCAACAATCCAACAAGCCAAATCCAAAAATCCTAAGTTCAACAATCCAACATGTCAAATACGACAATCCAAAGCCAAATTCAACAATAAAACAAGCCAAATTTAACAATCCACAGCCAAATCCAACAATTCAAGGCTATGGAGGCTCAACTAACACTTACAAGTCAGCACAGGACTCTTTAAAGTTGCAAAGCAGAAATTTCCAGGTAGCGTAGTGTTTTTCGGTACCTAGAATGAATATTACAGCACGAATAGACAGTAACGCAGTGGGTGCATCCAGCCGGTTAGATATAGAGATCGTGTTAGAGTCGGCAATCTCTCTCTTTCTCTCTCTCTCTCTCTCTCTCTCTCCCTGACTAGCCGTTCGACATTCGCGGCGCTTCCTGGAACCCGTTGTACAACTCGCCCAGAATCCAATCGATGGTCTTCTCGTAGATTTGCTTCATCGCGTCCGTGTACTTCTCGGCCAGGATGGCCTCCAGGGAGCCGAGGAACGGCTCGCGCATCAGCCAGAAGAAACGCGCCTCGAAGCCGACAAACTGGCGATGCGTTCGAGCGGTGCAGTGAAGGCGAGCCTTGACCAGCTCGTACTTGTCCAGATTCACTATGGCATCGTCTAGCAGCCCCATCACCGTGGCCGCGTGCCGTTTCAGATCCGGGTTGTCCTTGGTCAGCAAGCCGTCCAGGCCGCCCTCTCCGCTCTCGACTCCGCCGAAGCGTTTAAAGATGGCCAGCAGGACTGGGTGCTGCTTGAACAGCAGCAGGAACATGTGCACCCCGGCTCGGTACACCCGATCGTGCACGAAATTCCACGACGTCCACAGTTTGAAGATCTCCTGCTGTGTTAGTATGCACCTGTCGTCCCATTCGCGTTCTTCGTCTTTCACTTTGCAGTAGATTAGCCGCTTCTCCTGCAGCTGGTTGGCGGCGCCGTTCTGCTCGTCCGCTGGCGGCGAGTCCTTGTTGAAGTGGCCGTCCTGCGCGAGCCCGACGCCTCGGTTGGCTTTCTGATCGGCTTTTGGCGAGTACCGCTGCCGGGCACCATCGTTGCTGGGGTTTGAGGATGCGCATCCCATGCCGAAATCTGGGCGTGTCCGTTCGAGTTTTGTCCGAATCTGTCCGATAATTTCCTATTTCGTATTCGTTTTGTCAGAATCTGTCCGTGTTTGTCCGAATCTGTCCGAGAATTTCCTATTCCGTCTTCGTTTTGTCAGAATCTGTCGTGTTTGTTCGAATCTGTCAGAGAATTTCCGATTTCGTCCGAGTTTGTCCGAATCTGTCTGAGATTGTCCGAGTGTGACCGAAAATGTCCCGATTCCGTCCGAGTTTTCTCCGAAAATAATTGAATTTTTCAAAATCCTTCTTAGTCAATCCGTCTGATCCTTTGAATGCTTTAACGAATCGGATGCCTTTAGTTTCTCAGAAATTTATCCTTATCTGCCATCATCGTCTGTTCCACCTGGCTGTACTTTCTACCTGCTTGAGCTTAAAAATCCTGCAATTCGCTAGACGCCATCTTAACTGGGATTCGCTGGGAAATTCTCACCCCTCCCTCACTCTCTCCGTGTCTCTCTGTGAGTCTCTATGCCTACTCTGCCTTAAACAAGTGTAGACAACAATTATTGTGTAGCTTTTTGTCATTCTTGTTTGTCAACAATGGCTCATTATATTTTTTCAGCTCAACTCCATTGTTAGTTGCGCAAAATAGCTTCAACTATAGGATTATCTCAGCTTCAACTATAGGATTATCTCAGCTTCTACTAAAGGATTATCTCAGCTTCAACTATAGGATTATCTCAGCTTTAACTATAGGATTATCTCAGCTTCTACTAAAGGATTATCTCAGCTTCAACTGTAGGATTATCTCAGCTTCAACTGTAGGATTATCTCAGCTTCAACTGTAGGAGTATCTCAGCTTTAACTATAGGATTATCTCAGCTTCAACTATATGATTATTTCGGCTTCAACTATAGGATTATCTCAGCTTCAACTGTAGGATTATCTCAGCTTCAACTGTAGGATTATCTCAGCTTTAACTGTAGGATTATCTCAGCTTCAACTATAGGATTATCTCAGCTTCAACTGTAGGAGTATCTCAGCTTTAACTATAGGATTATCTCAGCTTCAACTATATGATTATTTCGGCTTCAACTATAGGATTATCTCAGCTTCAACTGTAGGATTATCTCAGCTTCAACTATAGATCTCAGCATTAACTATAGGATTATCTCAGCTTCAACTATAGGATTATCTCAGCTTCAACTGTAGGATTATCTCAGCTTCAACTATAGGATTATCACAGCTTCAACTGTAGGATTATCTCAGCTTCAACAATAGGATTATCTCAGCTTCAACTGTAGGATTATCTCAGCTTCAACTATAGGATTATCTCAGCTTCAACTATAGGATTATCTCAGCTTCAACTATAGGATTATCTCAGCTTCAACAATAGGATTGTCTCAGCTTCCTTTCTAGCACAAGATAAGTTCCAGCTGCATTAATATGTATTTATTAATCCATTTAATTAAAGTACAACGTGTCCTTTAAGCCTACAAAGTCTATTAATAGCTTGTAGGAGGTGCTTTTATTCTGGTCAGTAAAAATATGCAAATTATCGAGGCGCCTTTGACTGGCCGGTTCACTCTGGGACTCAGAGAAATCCCAAAGTGATCAGCACTAACTGAACTCTGCAATAAGTAGAAAAAATCTTTCAAAGTAATTATGAGATATGGCTTCTGACAAAAGAATGTGTTTGAAATGATTTATGACCGCTCACGCCTAGGACTCAATTCTCAGACAGGTATTACGGCTATTTATAGGTTTGAACTAGCATATGATTGACGTATTGGGCTGTCTGTGTGCCCAGCCTGCCCGATTAGCAAAAATCAATATTGATCCAGTGAAGACACAGGGGCGACACATTGCTAGAAACCGCTGGTTTGGAAGCCTTGGAAAATCAATGAGCGGCTAAAGTTATCCTAAAAATGCTGGCGCCCCTGTGCTGGCTCCCCCGGTGCTGGCGCCCCGGTGCTGGCTCCCCCGGTGCTGGCGCCCCCGGTGCTGGCGCCCCCGGTGCTGGCTCCCCCGGTGCTGGCGCCCCGGTGCTGGCTCCCCCGGTGCTGGCGCCCCCGGTGCTGGCGCCCCCGGTGCTGGCGCTCCGGTGCTGGCGCTCCTGGTGCTAAAGCCCCTGGTGCTAAAGCCCCTGATGTTAAAGCCCCTGATGTTAAAGCCCCTGGTGCTAAAGCCCCCGGTGCTGGCGCCCCCGGTGCTAAAGCCCCTGATGCTAAAACCTCTTTGTCAGCTTAGAAGTGTGACGCACAATAATTTACGAGAAATAGGAGAAAATCTGAATCTTAAGCCTTTCTCTACGGGGGGGGGGCTAAAATCTTGACGATGCTTTGCTTTCACGTGACCTGAAGGTTGAAGGTTGATTAAATCGTGTTTTCGGATTTCTACCAGCCGTGTAAAATCGAAAATCGAATTATAGTTAAAGCTGCACTCAGGCAGAAAGAGGGTCTCTGATTATTTCATGACAAAATGACACCGAGATTGCCAGACCTCTCCTGATAATTTGATACCTTTATTTATGATCAGCTACAGTTGGATTGCGAAAAAGTGCAGCAGAAATCAAGATGCAGGCCTGCAGTTGTCCCGAACTATAATTAGTTTATTGCTAAAGAGACACAGACACTTGGACGCAAGGACAGAACAAGGGAGAGAGATAAACAAGTGTAAAAATTAGGGGGTATGGCATGGGATAGAAGTAGAGATGGGAGGAGGTAGAAATGAGAGAGGTAGAGATGGGAGAGAGGTAGAAATGGGAGAGAGGTAGAAATGAGAGAGAGGCAGAGATGGAAGGAAGTACTCGTAGATATGGAAGAGGTAGAGATGGGAGAGACGTAGATATGGAGAGGTAGAGATGGGAGAGAGGTAGAGATGGGAGAGACGTAGATATGGGAGAGGTAGAGATGGGAGAGACGTAGATATGGAGAGGTAGAGATGGGAAAGAGGTAGAGATGAGAGAGAGGTAGAGATAGGAGAGATGTTTAAAGATGTGTTTAGAGAAGCAGATTCAGTTGTGAAGCAGTATTCGCCCTATGATCTCCTATCATTGCCATGCCAAGTCAGAAATGTCACGACAAGACAGTTATACAGTATCTGGCAAGGCAGGACAGAGCTATAAATTATTAAGAGTTACTCTGAGTCAGGGCTGCAAGACTCATTGATTTAATTAAATTCTGGCGAGGACGCTCGTACCCCAGGAAATGTTTGTGAGGATTCAAAGATGAAGAAATATTTTTCAAAGTCTATGACGATTATTTCATCTGCACTGATTGGCATGTTTACAAAAACATGGCCTGTGAGAGATGGCGAGTATTAAGTACACATGTACTTTTGGACAGATGGGTTAGCTCAGGACGCTGGGTACCAGGTTTCACTGTAAAAGGCATTAGCAAGATAGGGGAAATGTTTTAACAATTTTTTAATAATAATAATATTATAATAATTTATTACAGCTGCCCTAATTGATTGGCAGATGTGCAACCGAGAGCTCAGCCGCAGCTATTGCGCGGCGCATCTGAAGGCTGCGTACGGCTGTTCAGTCCAAGGACTGGGGGGTCGCCACACACCCTCAATTACCCCAGCTAATGCTGGCACCCATTTTGCAGCTGGGTGAACTGAAGCAATGCAGAGTTAAGCGTCTTGCCCAAGGACACAAATTGTTCCAGTGGGATCGGGAATCGAACCCCCGACCTTCAAGTCGCGAGTCCGACGTTCTAACCACTAGGCTAAAATCCCCTGACATGTCTAGTTAACTAAGCAGACAATATCTAGTTTTCCGAATAGCAAATGAAGCTATTCATAGTAGTATGTTGTTTGTCTGTGCTTGGATTTGCATTCATTGCAATCTGCTTTTACGCATTTCAGGAAACGCTTCCCTGCAAATTATGGGCTGCATAATAGCGGGGCAAATGGCCCTCATAAGCTCCTCCAAAAATTATAATATTTAGAGGCCGCTGCTCACCTGTCGCTTGTTTAGCCCCCCCTCTTTTTCCTCATCAAGGTCGTGAAGCTGTCAGCAATCTGCCAGGCCAAATCTGCCGTTGGGCTCCGGATTAGACAAGCCGATGTGATGACACATCCCGAATCTCAAATAGAAAAAGCAACGCGCTTTTTAAAAAAAACAAATATATATCTCAAATGTGAAAGCTCGCAGAGGCGCATCCTGATTAAATTATTTAAGACAGGCATGTTCAATATATATATTTGTGAGCTTCAGTAAGATAAGAAAGATAGGAAAAATGTTATCACGTTTCCATGCTCTGCAGCGCAAAGGACGTACTGATCTTCCTGGGAATATTGATTCTGGTCGAAGCTTTTTTAACCTCGCCGAAATCTTAAAACTCCTTTTAAAACCTGAAGAAGCTATTGGTTCAAGTACAAAATGTACACTTGGTTTACACCAACGATCGACTAGAAAACTTTATATATCGACTTTAAAAGTGACAAATAACATTTTTTAACATTTTCAATTTAAAAATAAACCACGGATACTAGAACAACTAGATGGGCCATTCAGCACATTTGCATGTAAGCTACTTTCAATTCAGTAGCAAGTTATACAAAAGCATTTTGGTGTATTTTTAAAGCCAAGGATTGCTTTTTATTGGCTCTTAGCCCCCCCCCCCGCTTAAACCGCCTTCCACACCACGCCGGCCCCATCCCAATTTTTATTGCCTTTCTTGGAATTCCAGCCTAAAGCTGCCATGTACATTTCAGTGGACTGGCTAATGTACATTATTGCTTAACCAATTAGCAAGTTTGTTTGCACCTGCAAGCTTGGGCTTCTAAACTTATCAAAGTCGTTTCAGTTGCCTTTATTTTTATAAAATAGCTTATGTATTCTTCTTTGCTACTGAACTAAGTATATATGCCTGATTGGTCCATCTAGTTATTCTAGTATCTGTAAAATAAACTAAAAAAATTCACTGAAGATGCTACTCACTAGGACAGTGATGCAAGTAGCAATTCAGCAGTTTTTTCGCACGTTTTAAATTGCTTCAAAAAGCTCTAATGGCGCGAGTGAGTTTCTTCTGTTAAAACAAAATATTGTGAGCTAAATATTCTTTCTTTGTTTATCTGAAACCAATTTTGGCGTCAGTTCAAATTTTATTGGACTGAACAAACTCGCGACTTTCTTGGCTCGGACGACGAGGCGGCCGTGGCGAATGACGAGGAAGAAGAAGCCGAGAGAGACGCAGAGTGCAGTCTTGACTGCGGCTGCGGCTGCGGCTGCGGCTGAGGCTTGGAGCCGAACTGGCGCTGCAGGCTGCTGACCGCCTGCTGATTCTCCGTCAGCAGGCCCTGCTGTTTTGCCAGCTCCCGGCGCAGCGAGTCCAGCTCCCGTCTGAGCATCGCTTCGCGATTTCGCGCCTCCTCCGCCTCCGTCCGGCTGGCCGACTCCAGGGCCGACAGCTTCTTCTCTGCCAGCAGCTTCTCCTGGCGCAGCACGTGCAGCTCCTCCAGCAGCGGGGCCGCCGAAGACGCCGACGATGACATTGTCGGCACAGCGGCCGAGGCCACCGATGACGTTGACGTCTGGCGAGTCAACGAAACGGACGTCATTGTCTTGCTGGACTGGGAGGCCGGAGGAGCCGGCAGGTGCGGCGCGGCCTCGAACTCGCGCTTCACCCAGGTCGGCAGCGGCTCCAGTTCCGGCGCCGAGTCCGAAGAGTCGCCCGCAGCTCCGCCGCTGCCGTTCAGTTGGCGCCGACTCAACGACGACGATTGCGCCGACGGCGGCGCCTGAGCCGAGGGCAGCCGTTTAGCCGCGGCGCTTGATGAAGATGACGAGATGCTGCGCTCCCGCCGCTGAGGCTGGTGCTGGTGCCGGCGGTGGCTGGGCGCCGGTGCGGTGGTCTCCACCTGAACCATCAGACTGTCCCGCTGGGTGAGCACCGCGCCGAGGCTCACCTGCTCCACGGCCGTCGCTGTGGCTGACGATGGGCTGGGCTTCTGGTTGTTGTTGAGCATCAGGATCGGCACCGGGGTCAGGTGCAGTTCCGGATGGGCGCCGCGGCGCCCGTTTGCACGACTACCGCCGCCGCCACCGCCACCATCGCCACCGCCACCGCCGCCGCCGGCGCCATCGCCGGAATCGTCCGAGTCATCTGAGTCGACGCTTTCAAAAGAGCGACGCCTCTGCCGATGCTGCTGCGACGGATGCTGGTCGGGCAGTGGGACTCGAAGGCCCCACAGGAGTAGTTCGCTGTCGGCCACCTGGCAGAGGGTGAACCGCGGCCCGCAGACAATGCCGGTTACTGCCTTACCGTCGAGACCCTGCACCTCGACGATGCCGCCTTGGGCTTTGGTGATTCCAAGGCCCAGCTGGCCTAGAAATGGAGATGATACGCTCATAGAGTCAACATTTATTCTTCAATCTATTCGAAATTCGGATTTCTTGAACAGCTCCTCTTTGTAATGAATGTTTAAGAAGTTTTATGCCCACAACCAAAATTGTGCTGCAATGTTTAAGATTTATTGCCCACAACCGAAGCTGCGCCGCAATGGGTAAGGAGTTTTATTGCCCACAACCGAAGCTGTGCCGCAATGGGTAAGGAGTTTTATTGCCCACAACCGAAACTGCGCCGCAATTGGTGAGGAGTTTTATTGCCCACAACCGAAACTGCGCTGCAGTGGGTAAGGAGTTTTATTGCCCACAACCGATGCTGCGCCGCAATTGGTGATGAGTTTTATTGCCCACAACCGAAGCTGCACCGCAATGGGTAAGAAGTTTTATTGCCTACAAACAAAGCTCTCTTTCGAGCTAAAAAGGGTTATTTGTTAGAGGAGCTCTGTTTTTTTACTTTCTAAACTATTCGCGCATTACCTTCGCTATTGCGCCCAAATGTTACAACGTGATTTGGCTCAACTAGCACAGCCGTGTGCTCGGGTCCCATGCTGATGTAAATCACTTTGTACCGAGCTAAAGCGCGCAAAGGCGTCGGTTCTTTGACACCATCGACGTCCAATTTGTTAAACATGTTCTTCATTGTCATTAGAAAGCCCTGGCGTTGATTCAAGCCCAGTCGATTGTGCCGATTGTTGCCTGTGGCCAGGACAGACCCTGCGTCTGTCAGAAACATGCTGCCGTCAGTGCCGGCGTACACTGCGCGAATCCGCTGAGGCTCCTGTTGCAGGATTGGTGCAAAGTTCAGCGTCAGAAACTATCTTACTGACCTAGTATCATGCTGTCCGAGTATTCTAGTGTCCTAGTGACCTAATGCCATACTGTCCGAGTATCTTAGTGACCTAGTGTCATTCTGTCCGAGTATTTTAGTGACCTACTGGTGCCATACTGTCCGAGAATCTTAGCTTCCTAGTGTCCGTCCGGCTGTTTGCCAGTTACCTGAATCGGCACCGGTGTCGGCGCGCACCGGTCAGTTTCGTCACGCAGGCCAGTCCGCCCGTCGGCCCGCGGCCCCAGGCGAAGACGCGACCCTCCTTGCTAGCGGCGACGACGTGCTGCGGTCCGCAGGCGATGGCGGCCACATCGACAGACAGCAGAGATTCGATGAGCTTCGGCCGGGCCACGGAGACCCAGTCGCCGTGGCCAAGACAGCCGTGGCTGCCGCTTCCGCAGGTCATAACTATGCCATTGTCCGAGGTGAACACGCTGAACGCCAAGCCGCAGGTTGCCCGGCTGATGCCTTTGCCGCGTAGAGCGTCAACCAGGGTCGGCTTGCTCCGGGCGATGAGGTCCTCGTGGCCCAACTGGCCGCTGGCGTTCTCGCCCCAGGAGTAAACGGAGCGCTCCGAGCCCACTGCGATGGCGTGGGTGTCGCTGCAGCAGACGGAACGGATGCGCAGCTTTGACGGCAGATTGTAGGGCGTCAACCTAGGATTGTAGGATTGTAGGGTTGGCCAGGTTCATGGCGTACAGGACTGAGCGCTTGTCCGGCCGGGAGCCTGGGATGAGTGTGCGGGATGTGGGGATCGCGTTTGATTCTTTGATGTGGGATTCAGGAGTTCTCCGTAGTAATCAGGGGATTCTCTATGCTAATAAGGGAGATTCTCTATGGGAATCAGGGGGATTCTCTATGGGAATCAAGGAGATTCTCTATGGGAATCAGGGGGATTCTTCTATGGTAATCAAGGAGATTCTCTATGGGAATCAGGGGGATTCTCTATGGGAATCAGGGGATTCTCTATGCGAATCAGGGGATGCCCTATGGGAATCAGGGGGATTCTCTATGGGAATCAGGGGATTCTTCTATGGTAATCAAGGAGATTCTCTATGGGAATCAGGGGGATTCTCTATGGGAATCAGGGGATTCTCTATGCGAATCAGGGGATGCCCTATGGAAATCAGGGGATTCTCTATGGGAATCAGGGGGATTCTCTATGGGAATCAGGGGATTCTCTATGCGAATCAGGGGATGCCCTATGGAAATCAGGGGATTCTCTATGGGAATCAGGGGATTCTCTATGGGAATCAGGGGATTCTCTATGCGAATCAGGGGATGCCCTATGGAAATCAGGGGATTCTCTATGGGAATCAGGGGGATTCTCTATGGGAATCAGGGGATTCTCTATGCGAATCAGGGGATGCCCTATGGGAATCAGGGGATTCTCTATGGGAATCAGGGGATTCTTTATGGGAATCAGGGGATTCTCTATGGTAATCAGGGGATTCTCTATGGGAATCAGGGGATTGTCTATGGGAATCAGGGAGATTCTCTATGGGAATCAGGGGGATTCTCTATTGGAATCAGGGGATTCTCTATGCGAATCAGGGGATGCCCTATGGAAATCAGGGGATGCCCTATGGAAATCAGGGGATGCTCTATGGGAATCAGGGGATTCTCTATGGGAATCAGGGGATTCTCTATGGGAATCAGGGGGATTCCCTATGGGAATCAGGGGATTCTCTATGGGAATCAGGGGGATTCCCTATGGGAATCAGGGGATTCTCTATGGGAATCAGGGGATTCTCTATGGGAATCAGGGGGATTCCCTATGGGAATCAGGGCTTCTCTATGGGAAGCAGGGGACTCTCAAGGGATGACGGGATTTAATGGGAATCTCTATTAGAAGATTCCAATGCAATTTGATTCAAGAGTCTCCCTACCACTCCCGGATCCCATCTGACCGCCGCTGCCGCCGCCTCCGCCGCCGCCACGAGCCGAGGCGGTGCCGTCTTCGTCAGCGTCAGTGGACGAATCCGCCTCATTAACCCTTCGAATCAGCGGCGGCAGCAGCTTGTACAGCAAGTCCGCCGCTGTAGGCCGCTTCTCAGGCTCTTTATTGAGCAGCATCTTGGCCACCAGCTCCTTGAACTCCTGGCTGTAGTTGCCTTTGACTGGCGCGAACTGGCCTTTCATGATCTTGTTGACCAGAGCTGGCAGATTCGAGCCTTCGAATGTCTTCTGCTGGCAGGCGATTTCGTACAGCACGCAGCCGAGCGCCCAGATGTCGCTTTTCTCGTTGTACTCTTTGCCTTCGCACATCTCCGGCGACAGATAGTAGGGAGTGCCGAGCACGGTGGATGCCGCGTGCCTGCTAGTTGACATCATCTTGGCGATGCCGAAGTCGCCCACCTGTTCAGTGCCGTTCAGTTCTGTTTGGTGCTGTTTAAGCAGTTTTAATCTGGCTGGCTGGCTGCTTGGGTCGGGTGGGAGCTGGGAGGAGGGGTGGTCCAGCAACTGAGGATCTTGGAGGCTGGCCCAGCAACTAAGGATCTGGGAGGCTGGCCCAGCAACTGAGGATCTGGGAGGCTGGCCTAGCAACTGAGGATCTGGGAGGCTGGCCTAGCAACTGACACTCTGGGAGGCTGGCCCAGCAACTGAGGCACTGGGAGGCTGGCCCAGCAACTGAGGATCTGGGAGGCTGGCCCAGCAACTGAGGATCTGGGAGGCTGGCCCAGCAACTGAGGATCTGGGAGGCTGGCCCAGCAACTGAGGATCTGGGAGGCTGGCCCAGCAACTGACACTCTGGGAGGCTGGTCCAGCAACTGAGGATCTAGATTGATCTTGCCAGAAAATGATATCTAATAATTAATAAAAGGCCACAGGCACCCACCTTAACAATATTGTCTTTAGTAAGAAAAATATTAGCCGTCTTGAGGTCACGATGCAGAATCTTGTGAGAGTGAAAATGGTGAATCGCGGAAACAATCTGCTGAAAATAGTACAGAGCGTCCTTTTCGCTTAGCGGCTCGCGACAGTCGGACAGGTACTGGGCGAGGGTGCCGCCGTCCGCATATTCCATCTCGATCAGCAGCACGCCGTCCTCTTCGAAGCTGTCAAAATAGCCGATGATGTTCGGGTGGTCCAGCATTGACAGCACCTGAGGAGGCGGTTAAAAATGCTTATTGTGCCAGCAGTGCTGTGAGCTTAAATAATGGACGGCATTGGGCGATTGCCAGCTTCGATTTCCATTCCAAGACAATAAACACGAATCTACAGCAGGTCCAGACCAAGTGCCAACCCCCTACATTAGTAGTTCCAGGCAAAGCACGAACACCCCATTCCTCACCAATGTACAGTAGTTCTAGGCAAAGCGCCAACACACCCATTCCTCACCAATGTACAGCAGTTCCAGGCAAAGCGCCAACATACCCATTCCTCACCAATGTACAGCAGTTCCAGGCAAAGCGCCAACATACCCATTCCTCACCAATGTACACTAGTTCCAGGCAAAGCGCCAGCACACCCATTCCTCACCAATGTACAGCAGTTCCAGGCAAAGCGCCAGCACACCCATTCCTCACCAATGTACAGTAGTTCTAGGCAAAACGCCAACACACCCATTCCTCACCAATGTACAGCAGTTCCAGGCAAAGCGCCAACACACCCATTCCTCACCAATGTACAGCAGTTCTAGGCAAAGCGCCAACACACCCATTCCTCACCAATTTACAGCAGTTCCAGGCAAAGCGCCAACACACCCATTCCTCACCAATGTACACTAGTTCCAGGCAAAGCGCCAACACGCCCATTCCTCACCAATGTACAGCAGTTCCAGGCAAAGCGCCAACACACCCATTCCTCACCAATGTACAGCAGTTCTAGGCAAAGCGCCAACACGCCCATTCCTCACCAATGTACAGCAGTTCCAGGCAAAGCGCCAGCACACCCATTCCTCACCAGGAAATGTACAATACAGCATAGCTTAGCTTACCTTGATCTCGTTAAGACAGAGCAGTCTCTCCTGCGCCGTTAAGTCATGCATATTGATCTCCTTTAGAATAACCAGCGAATCGTCGTCCTTTTTCCTATAAAGCACCGCCGTGCCGTAGGCTCCTTTGCCGACTATGCGAATTTTTTCGAAGCCGGCCAAACTCTGCCCGCTGCTGGCTGTGAGGGTGCGCAGCTTGTCCGGCTTGTAATAGACGTCGCCAACTCGGTAGTTGCGACCGCGTTCGTCAATGTTACGCTGAATGATTACGTCCAGGCCCCAGAGCTCGCGCGACAGTGACACCTCAATATCGGAGCCCAGGAGGGAGCGGAGCTCCTGCAGCAGCGCCTAATGAGAAAGCGGATGGGGAGTCGGAGTGGTGAGCCGGATGATAGATGGAGTTACTAAGCTAACCTAAGCTAAGCATGCCATAGACGAAATTTTATGTCGACATTTTTCGGGCTGTGTGAGAGATTTTACGATTTAAATCTTTATTTTTCTACTTTTCTCAGTAGTCTAAATTGAATCTCTCACACGCGTTGTAAGTTTAGAGCATATGAAAGTTCGATTCGAGAAAGACGATTTCAACCTGTCAGCTGTTTATCCTCTCACCTGAGCCTCCTGGGTGCCCGCATTGCTGCAGGCCAGAAAGTCCACCCTCTTGCTGCCGAGCTCCTGGGTGAGAAAGGCCGACGAAACGTATAGGAAAAAGTTGCGCAACTCGAAACAAGTTTTCACGCTCTCCAAGTTGAACAGGCAGAGCCGCTGGTCCTCCTCGAGGCAGATCTGCACCGAGTTCAATGTACTGTTGAATATGAAAGCGATATTGTTAGCTTTGCGGCCTTTCAGCGCAGCTGAAATCGCATTTGTGAGGCCCTGAAGGCCGCGGTCGTGCGGCGCCACAACAATCTGCGTATTGTTGAGTACAGCGTGCTCAACCGAGGAGATAGCGCGGAATTTCTCAGTGATGACAATCACCGAGCGAAGCGGCGTGTCCATGCTTGACGGAGCTTCTGTTGGAGGACACGGGCTGGTCACGTGCCAGCGCAATTAACTTGTGCGCACTGCTGGCTGAGGAACTACAATTTTTCAAGTTCGATAAACTTATAAGCTGGTTATTAAAATGTACTATCTGCTTAGTACATAGGGTACATACGGTTAGTAATTCAGCCATACATATTTAGCTAACTGCACTGACAATAGCTGTCCACTACACTAAATAGTTGCCTAAAGACTACAAAAAATTAACTTGTCAGACAAGAGAGTGATCGAATGCCTAAAAAATCATAAAAGCAAAAAATTAAATTAATTTTTTCTGGATTTTTAGTCACTATGCTTTTTAAGGCTCGAAATTTTAGTAAACTATTAAAAGTACCTAAATTGTTCTTCGAATACGAATTAGAAATTTTATTATATCATTTTAAAGAATGTTGAAATGTGTGTAATATTTAGATTTCTAGAAAATTCAAGGTTATATCAATGGAAGTATGCTAGTGTTCAGTATTGTTCAGTAATATCCTTACATTACACAAAATTTCCTTACAATGTTTTTGAATACTTTCATTTACATAGCCATAGAAGTTCTAGCTTACAAGCAAATAGATACCATGGATTAGATGATAAACTAAATTAGCGCACAATCCTGGAGAAAGCGAATTAAGCTTGCAAGAAATTCACTCTATAATAATAAAACTAATCAAAATAGTCAGTTCACTCAACCTATTCATGTAAGAACAAAACTGACAAAGCTCAAAACTATGTTTTTATCCAATTGCTTTGTAACATTTTGTATGCTTTATAATAGTTCTTTATTTTACACTTATAGTTCTTGGCATAAAAGTACGTGTTAGATGCTTTTAACTATATTTATGTTAAATATATTGTATGGTATGGTATGGTAATATTGACTGCCGATGATAGAAGTCAAAATTTGGGATAGAAAATGTAGGCTTCTGTTAGAATTAAAACTACAGAGAAATTTATTTACAATAGACTTAAGCGTTACAACAAAAACAATTAGTAAATAATTTTTAACCAAAAGAAAACTTACAGAATCGTATTAATCATGAAATATATTAGATATTGGACAAGTTCTTACCGTTATTTTTTTAATTAGTGGCATGAGTCAGTTAAAAATTTGAGCAGATCAATTTCCTATTTTATTTTCGTGGCGAGCTTGGTCAACTTTTGCAAAAGGGCGTTAGCTTTAAAAATTTGTAAAAAATAAATAATTTGTATTTATAGTTTATATTTTTATGGTATGATTTCTCAAAGACAATTCGTTTTTTATTTTGCCTCTGGGGTCTTTTTTCCTAGTTTTTGTACTACTAATTCTAAGAAGTTAGAAATTGAATCAATCATATAGTTATTATTGTATCTAATGCTCATTTCTACATACCAATTAATGCTATATTATACGAATTGGGTATAATCTGTTCTAGAATTGGATGATATAAGTTCCGATACATTTTGATAGTGAATAAATCATTTTAAGTTTGTTTAGGTTTATATATGCTTAATTTTTTAATTTTTTGTGTAATCAGTAATTATCTATATGAAATATTTTAAAGTTACTCAATATAATCTTAGTTAGTGCTGAAATTTCTGGTTAGTTATAGAATACCATAGAATTTCCTATGTATATTTTTAGCTTTTTTCTTCAATTTTAATTGTTTTTAGGCTATGTGCCAGAAATGCAATTTATTCTAGACTCTGGTAATTCAGGAGATATTGATTCAAAAGATAGTAATTGGCAAGTAACTATAGCTAAGCAGTATAATACTAAAATATTAAAACACACTTGATAAATCCACAATTTAAAGTTACAATCTACTTTAAATATATAATGACTTGAATGTATTTTTTTATATTAAATTATTAAAAGCCAATACACCCTTTTACAATTTGTTTTTGATTGCAGCCTAAAGCAACTGATATTAGTTGCTGCATTTTGGCTTTAATTTTATGAGCACTGCTAGTAATTATTAGTTTTTTTGAGAAAGGGTTAAAAATAAAAGGCAAATTATTAAAATCTTAAAATATTCTGAAGTAGTTAGCGTTTCTTAAAATGCAGCTCTCTTTTTTGATATTGAGCTTGGATCTTTAGTACATTAAGCCTACTTCTGATACAGTGCCAGAGCAGTGCCAAGCACTGCAAGCAGTTTTTTTTGATAAATTTATTTGTAAAAAAACTCAATGTAAAAATCTTACAATTTCAGACATCACTATAACTCAATCATGTATGAAGGAAGTCACTCGAGGTAGGTGTTTTTATTTCAGTAAGAATTTTTGTTTCTTTAGTCTTTAATTATCAAGTCAGAGAAGAAATGTATTGTTATATACAAGTCAGCCACATTGACTTTAAATCCTTGCTTCGATGTGGCTAGCATAAATAAGCATTTAATTAGCATTGAAAGAATCTTAATTACAAACATGTTAACTCCTGTGTATTTCAATGGGAAACAAGCGAGCATATGATCTGCTTAAATTGCTGTGGTTGGTTTTAACGGCTGCCCTAACGGCTGGAGGTTGTCAGGTGCAACTGCTTACTTCATTATCTGGCTGTGTAGTTGCAGCCCTGTTGTCACTGACAGCCAGCCAGCTCTCTGCATTGTTTACAGTGGTCAGCTGAATAGAGGGCATGAATAATTAATTCAACAACACATTTGATAGGTATGTAGAAGTCGGCGCTCTGCTTAAGTACTTGATATTTCCCCTTGTCTCGTGCTCACCGCTTTATCAAGCTCAGAAGACTGTACTAGCGCTGAATTCCTATGATGGATTTCTAACCTTAACCTGTCTAATTCCAGATTGTTATAAGAAACGATTGTATAATTGAGTATTAGTACAATTCTACCATTTTCCGCAAAGCGCAGATCTGCTAGGGCAAGAGGTCACGTGATATTTTTCAGTTGCGCAGCAATTTCTATTCGAATCTTTTGTGTTAGTTAGATTGGCTAGGATGGACCAAGAATCAATGCGAAAAAGTCTTTTATTTCGATATCAAATTTGTGTAGAATATACATGTATTGTAGCTATAAACAGTACAATTTATTACTGCGAAGCAATATTTTAGGCGTGGTCAATGAGACAGCTTACGAATGCGGGGTACATGTAATGTATCTCAGCTTAATACCGATATTTAGGGACATTATCTTATTGATGTATGCTCAGTCATACTGCCAACTACAAACTTTAGCTATCATCATCGAGATGGTAACGGTATAATGACGGGTCACTCGCGTGAGCAACTCGACGGCCTGCGTTACACTTCTACTGAGCAACGCAAGACTGTTCATCAGGTTTGTGCATTTTTTAATTACTATGCTCCTGACTCCTTACAATTAAGAAAACTTTATAAGTACGTTTCTTTCAAAACACGCCCGTGGTTTATTTCTATGTGGGAGCCACTTTGAGCTTCTATTTAGGGACGACTGGGATGAGATTTAGTGTACATTCCTTTCCCACACCGCAAGTGAACTATGATCATTTTATGGGGTTTTCTGGGCGACGACTTTTTAGCCGCTGTTAAGGGAAGAGATTTAATGTACATTCCTCTCTCACACCGCGAGTGAACTATGATCATTTTATGGGGTTTTCTGGGCGACGACTTTTTAGCCGCTGTTAAGGGAAGAGATTTAATGTACATTCCTTTCCCACATCACGAGTGAACTATAATCATTTTATGGGGTTTTCTGGGCGACGACTTTTAAGCCGCTGTTAAGGGAGGAGATTTAATGTACATTCCTTTCCCACATCACGAGTGAACTATAATCATTTTATGGGGTTTTCTGGGCGACGACTTTTAAGCCGCTGTTAAGGGAGGAGATTTAATGTACATTCCTTTCCCACATCACGAGTGAACTATAATCATTTTATGGGGTTTTCTGGGCGACGACTTTTTAGCCACTGTTGAGGGAATATACATTCCTATTCTAACCTGAGATAATTGAGGAGAAAATAAATGCAATGCTTATCACGATGTTATAAACTAATACACTGCAATTTCCCATCGGCACAGTACGCCACTCCGCATTACGCAATCGAAACCGAGCCGGTGGGTACTCTTTCACCAGCCAGCGGCAACGGCTATGGCTATGCCGACGGCTACGGATATGGCGACAGTGGGGAAGGATACACTGTCACTACTTATACAAATGGCTACGCTGATGAAGGCGACGAGGCTGGTGGCAGGGAAGCTGGCTACAGTTTGAGCACTCGAGTTGTAACTGTTGGCGGTGGCGGCGTGTACGATCCCGATCCTAACATGCTCAGCCCAGGGTGAGCCTCTATCATGTATCTGTCTCTATCTGTCTATCTATCTATCTGTCTATCTATCTATCTATCTATCTATCTATCTATCTATCTATCTATCTATCTATCTATCTATCTATCTATCTATCTATCTATCTATCTATCTATCTATCTATCTGTCTATCTATCTATCTATCTATCTATCTATCTATCTATCTATCTATCTATCTATCTATCTATCTATCTATCTATCATCTATCTAATCTATCTATCTATGTTCTATCTAGCCAGTGTGGTATATGCTGTTGTATATCCCCCCCCCCAATGTCTTTTAAACACCCCAGCCCTCGGGTACCAGTTGCAACTTCTGCACGCCAGTTGGTTGAGTCTAACAGCTATTCAGTTGTCTTTAGTCTGCTATTCTGTTAGTCAAGCTTGCAGTCAACTGTAGATCCGCCATTGCTTTTCAGTGTCGGGTCTCGGGTCAGGGCGGGGAATCACGCGGTTAACTAAACCTAGTGGCGAAATATTTACTTTTATGGCTACTACTGCTGCTCAACTGTCTTCCCTTGCAATTGGCGCACTTTGAGCTACAGACTGGTAGGAGATGGCCGATATTCCCTCTCTCTCCCGTCGGGCTTCCCAGCTTTCTACTCTAGCTAACTGAGCTTCCATTCCCACTACACTCGTACTACGGCGGGGAGTATCCTGAGTCAGAGTCAGTCAGTATTATTATTTTGCAAGACATTGTGGCGCAAATATACTCTCTTGACAGAGGGATAGAGAGAGAGAGGACGGGGAGGGGAGGCCGCTGTCCTGTTCTATTTCCCCTACTCAATTTTCTCTCTCTTCCCCCCTTGGGATTTAGGAGTTTATTGAGTGTGTTCCCACCGGGTTAGTAGTATCGGTATCTCGGCTGTAAAAATCTGTCTGTTTCTCCCCTTAATTTGACAGATGTTAAAATTAGTTGCTAGTTGGTGGCAGATTAATCCTTGTTAAGAGTAGTACGAATTCGTTATTAAGTTTTGTGTCAGGCAATTTATAGTAGGAGTCCTTCGGGTATTTCTTCATTTACTTTAAGGAACTGAAAATAAATACTGCAAAATTAGTATACGAAGACTAGTCATTGACCCCCCCCCCCGGGTCATTGATTGCTTGTCTCCTCTGAATCAGGCATTGAAGCTTTGGCGGCCAACTCTTGCCTTGTCTAGTTGGAATTAGTAGCATAATAATCCGATAACAATTTGTCTCAATGGCAAAGACGGGAAACTATGTTTCTGAGAAGGGGGCCGTAGCCCAGCGGTAGCGCAGCTGCTCTGGTGTGCCAGCGACCCAGGCTCGATTCCAAGTGCAGTCACATTAATTTGGGACTGAATTGGAATCTCGGCTTGGCTCTGCTCGTGCAATTAACGGCCTTGAGAGCCAACCCCCCAAAGGCGCAGTGAAGTGTACATGCCTAACGATAATATAAAGTTAGGGCCGCTGTACACTCCTGTGTGAGTGTGTTCCTGCGTACGTATCCGCGCGCTTGTATGCCTGCTCGGGGAGTCGGCGGAATGGGCAGTAATGCCTCTCGCCGGTTGTGTGCCAATGTCGCTTAAAGTGTGCCAGGGTGCACACAACCCCCCTGCCTCTATAAAAAATGTTTCTGAGAAAATATTTGAAGGCTCGCTTTACGTGAAAAAACTTTGTTGTTAGAGACAGGAACATAGCATTTTTTGCAACTCAGAATTGCGATAGACTTTTAGTCAAGGTAAATCGAATACTCGGCTTTTAGAATAGCATACCGAACCTGCTTTATTGCTCTAATGCTTTTCAAAAAATTACACTGCAGTAATAAATGTTGCCTTCTGTATACCGACAGCTCAGCCGCAGCTATTGCGCGGCGCATCTGAAGGTGTTCAGCCCAAGGACTGGGGGGGGGGCATCCACCCTCAATTAACCCAGCTAATGCTGGCACCCATTTCACAGCTGGGTGAACTGAAGCAATGCAGAGTTGAGTGTCTTGCTCAATTTGCTCAAGGACACAAAGTGTTCCGACAATCGGTCGAGAATCGAACCACTGGTCTACAGCCCCCTACTGTATCATCAGCACAGCTTAAACAAATTTAGAAGTTAAAGACTAAATAGAAGAAATGATTAACTAAAAACACAGGGCTGCCAGCACTGGAAACCGATCTTATCGCAGCGGCGGCGGCGACAGCTACCTGCGCACTAATAGTCAGCAGCGGTTCAATAATGGCGACGCCTACGGCGATGACGATCCCTACGCCAATCTGCCGCCGCAGCAGAACCAGCAGCTGCCTACCAGGGTCGCCGGCTCCAACTTGAGCCTGTCAAATGCGCCCTATTTAAATGGCGTAGAAAGTCACGGCTCCGGTATTGAACGCTACAGCAGCAACTCCGAGTTCAACCAGCAGCATCAACAGCAGACTAATAGCCACCAGCACGAGTATGTTAATTATACTGACCCCGATGTGGTGGCTGTGCGACAGTCGCTTGAAACGGCGCGTATTGTATCCAGTCGAACAAGCTGTGAGTAGCTCTGGTTGAGGAATTTGCTGCTTGCTTCTCTCTGATTGGCCAGGAGGATTGAGATGATACGTATTTAGCTACTCACTGATTGGCCACAAGGATTGAGAGGATACTTTCCTACTCTCTGATTGGCCAGGAGGATTGAGAGGATACTTTCCTACTCTCCGATTGGCCAGGAGGATTGGGATGATACTTGTCTACTCTCTGGTTGGCTACGAGGATTAAGATGATATTTAGCTACTCTCTGATTGGCCACAAGGATTGAGAGGATACTTTCCTACTCTCTGATTGGCCAGGAGGATTGAGAAGATACTTTCCTACTCTCCGATTGGCCAGGAGGATTGGGATGATACTTGTCTACTCTCTGGTTGGCTACGAGGATTAAGATGATATTTAGCTACTCTCTGATTGGCCACGAGGATTGAGAGGATACTTTCCTACTCTCTGATTGGCCAGGAGGATTGGGATGATACTTGCCTACTCTCTGATTTTGCTTACGAGGATTAAGATGATATTTAGCTACTCTCTGATTGGTCACGAGGATTGAGAGGAAACTTTCCTACTCCGATTGGCCACGAGGATTGAGAGGATATTTAGCTACTCTCTGATTGGCCAGTAGGATTGAGAGGATATTTAGCTTCTCTCTGATTGGCCAGGAAGATTGGGGTGATACTTCCCTACTCTCTGATTGGCCATGAGGATTGAGAAAATATTTATCTACTCTATGATTTTCCAGGAGGTTTGAGAGAATATTTAGCTACTCCCTGATTGGCCAGGAGGATTAAGAGAATGTTTAGCTACTCCCTGATTGGCCAGGAGGATTGAGATGAAACTTTCCTCATCAATGATTAGCCACCTTCCACCTCCACTGGAATCTTCCAGCGTTCGGCCGCGATGTCAGCGGTGGCAGCGGCGGCTACCTGGCCAGCGGCAGCCTGTCGGACAGTCGGCAGCGCATCGTGGCCTACGAGCCGGAGCTCGAGACTGGCAGCCAGGGCTTCGGCAACCTCGGCTATAACGGCGGCGGCATCGACGGTCCTGACGAAGTTGGAGGTTTCTATTCCATCGGCGCCACGGCTGCGGCTGCCGCTGCGGCCAATACTGGAGCGTCGGCACGCCATGCCAGTCAATACCAGTCACACCTGGGAACAGGTGAGATGCTGGGCTTTTATTGTCTCACCTGCCATTGTGTCTCACACCTGCCACTGTCTCTCACCTGCCATTGTGTCTCACCTGCCATTGTGTCTCACCTGCCATTGTGTCACTCACCTGCCATTGTGTCTCACACCTGCCATTGTATCTCACCTGCCATTGTGTCACTCACCTGCCATCGTGTCTCACCTGCCATTGTGTCACTCACCTGCCATTGTGTCTCACCTGCCATTGTGTCACTCACCTGCCATTGTGTCTCACCTGCCATTGTGTCACTCACCTGCCATTGTGTCGCACCTGCCATTGTGTCTCACCTGCCATTGTGTCCCACCTGCCATTGTGTCACTCAGCTGCCATTGTGTCACTCAGCTGCCATTGTGTCTCTCACCTGCCATTGTGTCTCTCACCTGCCATTGTGTCACCTGCCATTGTGTCACTCACCTGCCATTGTGTCACTCACCTGCCTTGTGTCTCACACCTGCCATTGTGTCTCACCTGCCATTGTGTCTCTCACCTGCCATTGTGTCACTCACCTGCCTTGTGTCTCACACCTGCCATTGTGTCTCACCTGCCATTGTGTCTCTCACCTGCCATTGTGTCTCTCACCTGCCATTGTGTCACCTGCCATTGTGTCACTCACCTGCCTTGTGTCTCACACCTGCCATTGTGTCTCACTTTCTATTTAGAAGAAGTCATAAGTGTTGATAGTTTTTTCAATTTGTCACAAACCGGGATTCAGATTGCTTTTATATAATATTTACTTGATAAAAGATAAAAAACAGCTTTAAAGAAATTGAATAATTCGGATCAAGAGCTAACTGGCTACTGTAATAGCTGCAGAGTATTAATCAGTGATAAGATGACAGGTTAATTACATTATTGATTTCGCGCAAAAATGCTCAACTGCATCAGTTGATATAAGTCAGGGTGCATAGACTCTCAGGCAGACAGTTTTAAGTTGGCCGATCTGTTGTCGCTGCCCTGTTTCCCTCCTACTCGCTTGAATGTCAGCCAGCTCCAGCGCCTCCTCCGCTTTAAACTGCTCTCCCTGTTGCGCAATAGGCGCCGCTCTCTCAGCTCCATTGCGGCTGACGCTGCTCTGGCCGCTTCTATCAGAACATCGCTGACGCCTTGCATTGAACTGGTTGAGCACTCGATGTAGGCCGACGCGCCAATAGCCAACGCCAGCGACGCTCCCTGCGATGACGTCACTACCGACGTTGGCAC